>JANQAP020016297.1:0-11106 GCA_026874005.2 Erythroxylum coriaceum | reverse complement strand
TCATGATTTTAAAACCTAAAAATTTAACAAATTAACTCATAATCATGCTATATATTCTCATATTAGCATAAATGAGTAATGCAACACCTAATATTAAGTATATGTAAAGTGGCAATTTAGCAACTACAAAAATGTTTAAATGCTTCCTATATGAAGTTACTAATTGACCATATGAACCTCTAAAAATGCAGTAATATCATAGTATATATGTTTAACATTGAAACTCCTCCTATATTGATACATAAACAAAACCATACTCCTCAATCCATAATGCCATTTGCAAGAAAACTCAACCAATATCCTATATTAAAGTTCTTTAAAACCCCTAAAAAAACTTGCAAGATTTATGATATTGCATCTAAATCCACTACTGTATTTACAGATCTAGTTTTTTATAAAGAACATTTTCCTTAAAAGGATTGCATTTATAAAACTTATGAAGTCCCTCTACCTATTGACACTTTCACAAAAGATTAACATATTACCTATAGATAACTCTCTTTTACGTAATATTCAAAATGTTGAACATAATGTTTCCTTTCCTCATTTATCCTTTATTCCATCTTCACCCTCTTTATCTTGTAATCCTTCAACCTTTACCACTATCAGAAAGAGTTCAAGAGAATATAAAATTCCTGTATGATTGGATGATTTTGTATATAATGCATTTCAATCTCCACATATGTCATTTACAGCTGACTGTACGCCACAGTCATCATCTCACACACCAAACATATCCTTACACTTATATAACTTTACACCTGCTTACATGTCATTCTTAACAATTGCGACAAAATTCTAGGAACATACTTCTTATAGACAAGCCAGAAATCATCTTGAATAGATTTATGCTCTACTAAATGAATTAAATGCTTCTGAACAAAATTTGACTTTGAAGTTAACCTTATTCCCTATTGAAAATAAGACTATTAGGCCTAAAAGGGTTTACAAAGTCAAGCTTAAGATTGATAAAACTATAGATAGATTCAAGGCTAGGTTAGTTACCAAAGGGTACAATCAAATTCATGGTGTTCATTATGTTAATAGTTTTTCTCAAGTTAAAGTTGTCATAGTCAAATTGTTCGTTGCTCTAGCTAATCATAAAGTCCAGCCTTTCGATCAATTAGATATCAACAGTTGTAGATTGGATAGGTTTTTGAATTTCACATATGGAACAATGAGTTTATTTCTAGCTTAAAAACTTTTGACTTTACTCATTCAATTATGACCCACGCTTATTTGTTAAAAATCAAGACTCTCAACTTACTGCTCTTTAATATATTTAGATGATGTTTTAATTACTGTAAATGGAAGTTTAACATCTTCTATAAATAGCAAACGATCACTAATAGGATACTATGGTCTTCTTAGTCCTTCATTCATTTTATAAAAGAGCAAAAAACAAAAAGAAAACTATCTCAAGACATTCAGCCGAAGCTAAAAATAATTCAAACCCATCCTATATTAATTCATTGATAAACCTAACTTTAAGAATGTAACAATCAAACACCACTAATAAGAAAATGTATTAATGATAGAGATTAACAATACTTAAAATTTAAAGCTAATAGTTTTGGATTAATAATACATAAAATTTAGATTAACAATTCTTAAATTTAGATTGACAATACTTAAAATTTAAAGCCAAAAACTGAAGTTCATATCATAAACAAGTTTCGGTTGGTGCAGGTCATTTACATTAAAAATACAACAAGTTCAAATGGGAGGTTTAAACCACAAACAAATACCCAAATTAAACCAAGTACACAAAAACTCAGTAAATAACAAAACCCACTTACCTGAATCGACACGCAGAAGAAGTCGCTGAAACATATGAAGGAAGAAGATGATGGAGCTAAAGTGTCCAATGGCCAAAGAAGATAACCAAAACAAAGAAAATAAGATAATGACAATCAAAGTAGTGCACAAAACATAGTAAAAAACAAAACTCATCGACGACGTAAAAAATAATCAAATAAAAAAATGTTACCTCAACAGACAATTAAAGGAAGATGACGACGATGACATATAACGGGTGAACGATGGTGATGACCTGCGATGATAAGCGATGGTGAGGAGAAAAGATGGAGAAAACATAGAGGAGAAAATGAGGGGGGAAGGTTCGAGATGGGTTTAAAGTCGAACTACCAAATGACATCATTTTCAATTTATTTAAAATGATTAAGCTGAAGCCAACGATGGAGTGGCTAGATTGTCAGAAGTTTACTGGTGGAATACATTATTGTCAGTAAACCTCGACGTTTGATTATTGAACCAAGCATTTCAACATAAATTTATCGACGGAGCAGTTATACTGTTGGAAATTCATCGATGAAACATCGATCCGTCGGTAAATCCTTGACATTATTATATTGCGACAAGCATTCCCACCTAATTTACTGATGGTTATGATTTTTTTGTCACTATATTCCATTAAAAACATTACCGGGATATTTTCCTTCCACCTTTACCGACAAAAATTTTGTCCATCACAAAATGGAAATTTTCACGATAGTGTTATCGATAGATATTGATTTTTCGTCTCTAATTAACTACAATATTTTTTTCGTCGATAATTTTCCATCGACAATTTATGATTTTCTTTTAGTTTTGCATTGCTATTGCATGATAAGACTGAAGTTAGTTGATTTGGGATGTGTACCTCGCCGAATGGATGGTTTCCACTGAACAGACATATAATTTGGCCATATCTTAGCCTTTATACCTCCAAATTTGATAATTCAAATTGGAGATTAAACTAGAGACATAAATCTAAAAATTTTATGAAGGAATCAAAATCTAATTCTACTTCTAAGAGTTTTGAATTCTGGTTTGAAGTTGAGTTATAGATGTTGTCTTTGTTTTCAAATAACCTATAGTTTTTGAGGTATAACTCCTAGTATAATTAACCAAATTGCATGAAATTTATGCCATTAGAAAATTAATACATAGGAGAATGAAATTAATTTATAAGATCATAGGCTAATGTGGGAATTAAAGGAAGAAGAAGGACTAATGTGCAATTTTCCTAAAGTCAACTCATGGACCAATTGGATTAAAGCATGTGTGACCAATAAGATTAAAGCATGTGTGTCTAATAGAATTGTAACTCATAGTCGAATAGAATTGTAAAACATGGTCCAATATAATTTTAACACATGGCTCAATATAATTGTAACACGTGATCCAATGGGATTGTAACACATGGTCTAATAGGATTGTCATATATGGTCCAATGAGATTGAAATATGTGTCTAAGACTAGAAAATTCAAAAAAATGCATATGGAGAGGGGAGGTAGACCACACTTTGAGGGCTTAACTTCATATTTTTCTCCTCTCCATTTCAACCTCTTCATCCTATCATTTTTCATTTGGTGATTCAAACAAAGCAAAAAAACAAAGGAAGGAAAAGCATTAGAAGAAATTGCCAATTTTAAGGTTTGGTATTTAGTTAATATCTGTATCTATGTATATTTGAATATAAAAACGATTCAGTTGAATGTGGAATGGTTGTTGTGATGATGCTTTGGTGTTATTTGGTGTTATCTTGCATAGAATTGGTTGAATATGACAAGAGAGTAATGTGTAGTGCGATTGAACCAGTAACATTGTTTGGATCATAACTCAACCTAAAGACCTCTAAATTGAGCGATTTAAGTTGCATATGAAACCTAAGATATAGAACTAAAAATATCTAGAAGATACCCATGATACTGCCCCTATTTTGGAGTAATGTGTGATATTTGGTCTATAGCTCATGTTTTAGAGGTCCAAATGGCCTGATCTTTAGTGTTTTGGATAGAGACACAGATGGACAAAATTCTAAAAGACCATAAAACCACCCAGTTCTAAATTTTTCTATACAAATATTAAGGAACAACTAGACTCCATCATGTGATTTTTTTCTAGACTTATAGTTTGCCTATTTTTATACCACTTTGGGGTTTAGCTCAAATTGCCCTGTTTTGAGTTTGTTTTCATTTTTATTTTTACCAAATCTTATCTGAACCTTTTTAAATGTGTATGAAACTTTTCAAACACCTAGAAATAAATGAAATAGAACTTATCACATGTGAATTTGGAGACTAAACATTGGAATATAGGATTGAGCATAATGCATTCCAAAGAAAATTTACAAGTACATAAATGATTTTGTATGCATATTCATTACTCATATGAACGTAAATATATATTTTATGACTTGAATTGTATATCATATGACTTGTCAATATATGAATTGTGAAATTGTCAAATGGTTAAAGGAAATGTTAAAATGCCTACTCTATTGTCTTGGTTATGGATGTTGGGTTTCGATTATACATCACATTCATCACATATTAGAAAATACACAGCAAAAAATAAAGCGAAACCTAGAAAATATAGAATCAAACATATGCCATTAAATGTAGTAAAATAAAAACATGAACTTAGATGGGTATGATAGTTGTGGATTAGTCTATGCTTTCTTAAGTAATTGGCATGTGTTCTCTTGCATAATTGTTGATTATTATCGTAGTTTAGGATTCATTTTGTATGTTTTCATTTAATTTGATTTCCATTGTTATTCTTTTATGTTTGATGTTAATTTAGGGTAAGACTTGATTATTTTTATGTAGGAATGAAGATGGAGCAACTTGGAGATTAAGCTAGAGATCAAAGAGGAGAAGAAAAAAGGAGACTCTCTACTGTAATTTTCCATGATTGTGGGAATCATACCAATTCCCACGATCATGGGAATTATAATCTGAGTCATTATGCGGGGCTTCATTAAACTTAGGATTTTTGGATTATTAAAACATGATTAAGCATCCACGATGAAGGGAGACGAAAACCCTTCTACAGAAAGAACCTCCTTTAGTGAAGAACACAAGTTTTGAGCCTTGAGGAAGGATTTAAGCCAAGGATTATCATCAAGATTAAGGAAAATATCACATCAACATCCAAAATTCCAGATTTTGACAAAGAAGAGAAGAAGTTTCTTTATTCAATTTTTTGTGTTTTTCTTTCTTCTAATCTTTGTAAGATGGATTATTTATGTGTTGATAGTGTTATGGAGATCATGATTGGCTAATTTAGTTTTAGGGATTTCTTTTGAACTATTTTGTTAAAACAACTATTTTATTGAACTGAATGAAAGTGTCTTTGATGTTTGTTGATTTTATTTGTTATCTTAATCGAGAGAGTGAGTAAGATTATTTGTGTAGGATTGTACAACGAGAGTTGGAAACCTATAGACGTACAATCATCACATCAATTGATTAGTTAGAAGAGAGATCTCGGAGAATTCAATTGATCACCCATAGGATAGTTTAATAACTAGTTGAATTGGTTGAGTCATTAGGTAGGTTAAGAGATCGTTCAATTGATTCCATTTAATTTGATTAGGGACAATTAATTACACCTTGAGAGAGGGTAGTTAATACATTCAAAAATCTTAGGTGAGACACAATTCGATTAATAAAATAGGAGAGAGACAAAATAGGGAAAAAAGTAATCTCTAGTCTTTAGATTCTTAAATTCCAATTTTTCTGCATTTTGGTATTGTTCAGTGCTCATTATTAATCTTTTAATTTTAATTTAATTTTCCAAATTATTTTTATTACACAATTTCGTTTGATAAACAAAGTTTTGTCTGAGTTAAGTGGTGTTTGGGCATCAATCCCTGCGGGATCGATATCCACTTTTTAAGTACAAGTCACAACTCATACACTTGCGATTTTTGAGAGTAAAACGAGTATATTGTATTGCATAATTACACTCAACAGTGTACCTTACAAACTCCTTCGTTCTTCGTTGTCTTCACCTCTTCGGGTTGTCATAAACCACAATGACCAAAGGAGGACATCTCTAATGATATCAACACAAAGAGAAAAGCCTGAAACCTTTTAGAAAGAATGGTTAGAACACACACTAAGTGCTGGCTTTGATGTATGTTCTTGAGAGAATAGTTCAGAGAATAACTGTGTGTAAGATAAACTCTTCACATTTCTTACTAGTTTTCTTACAATACTATGCATAAAAATGAGTGAGTTTCTGCCAACTTTTGGCCTCCTCTAACCCCTATCATAAATGGAAGAATAATGGGAATTAAGTAGCCATGAATGCCACTTAATTTGGCTTGAAATGTTTGTGGGAAATCTGGAAATTTTCTAGGTTGACAACTGTGCAACACTTGCTCTCTTTCATTCCTATGCAACATTTCTTATATCATATTGCGATACAATCCTGAAATATTCTCTTATATCTTGGATCACTATCCAAACCCATTTTACTCAGTCTTCACATCTCCATTGCTTATGACCCATTAGGTTCTCGATTATGTTGGTTACTTGAATTAACACTTAGTTTAAGCAAGTTATGAGCACATCATGACTCCTAATTGACCAGAAAGTTAGTGGTTTAACTACGAACCTTCAATAGACAATGTTCCCATGCAATTCATCCTTTCTCCATCTATACCCATTTGGTTTAAAGCATTGTTAAAATGTCAACTCCTACTAGATTGACTACATCACATCTAGTCCAAATGATGTTAGTTCTTGTCCTTTAAGCTCATTACTCAATTGGATATGTCACTGAAAACTATCTTCATGACATTTCCACTCTAGCTAGAGATGACAAGAGGCCATAGGTATCATCTCTTTCTATGATGAGTGGTGAATCCTTTAATGACTACTCAATTACCTTCGAATACCTTAAGTTGTACCCAATCACCACCCTATGAACAACCTCTGAGAGATAAAGAGGAATAGAGTCAAAATACAATATTAGTATCTAAGATATCCTTGAGCACCTCAAGTCTAAAGATATTTGCACCATTGCTATGATGAGACTATCATTGACACTAGAATAGATTATCTATATGATTGTCTCATGGTAGGTCATCTGATGTACTTACTATTGTCTCATGGTAGGTCATCTAATGTACTTACTATTCTTAGTAAGCATCCACATGTTAACTATAAACAACTCATGCTTACAGCTTATGAGATCCACTACTTGATCAAATCAAGGAGTATAATATGTACTAGTCTATCCAAATTAATAATGTCCTATCTTATTAATCCTATGATGATGGATAATTTAGATACTAACATAATTATACTTGATAGGAATCTCATTATCATGATCTAATCATAATTTCCTTCATACTATATAATGTATCAGGGACTTCATTAATTCGATTTAAGATCATTTTCAATTTATAAAGAACATGAACATCAAATTAAGGAAAATGCCTTTTATTGATCATAATGATTTGTACAATAAGTGCTAAAGAGGATTATCTTTAGAGAACTTCTCGAACAATCTCCCACTTGTACTAAAGCCAATCACCTTTATATCTAATACCATAGGCAAATACATGAGAATCATAACTCTTTTGGGGAATTGGGTTAGTCAAATGATCAATAATATATCTAATACCATTGGCAGTACATAAGAATCATATCTCTATTTTGACATCATTTTTACCAATGATTTCTCTAATCAAATGGTATCACCTGAGTACATGCTTGGATTTTTGACGAGACCTTGATTCCTTTGCTTATGCTATCGTACCACTGTTGTCACAATACAACTGTACTAGGTCAACAATGCTAGGAACTACTCCAAGTTCCATGATGAACTTTTTGATCCAAGCTGTTTCTGAAGCGGCAATGTACTCTATTTCGATTATTAAAGCTGCATAGAATTCTTCTAACTGATTGTTCTACCATTCAGTTTGAAAATATATCCTGAATGGGATTTGGAGTCATCCCTGTCATATTGGAAACTGGCATCTGTATATCTGCTAACAACAAGATCTCCTTCTCCATATACTAACAATACATCCTTAGTTCTTCTCAAGTACTTAAGGATATTATTGAAAACCACCCAATGACCCTCACTAGGATACGACTAGTATCTACTTATAACACTTATAGCATATGACACATTAGGTCTCGTGCATAATATAGCATACATGATTGATCCTATAGCCAAAGCATAAGGGATCAAATTCATGCGAGTCCTCTCATCTTGTGTCTTTGGACTCATGGATTTTAAGAGTGTAATTCCGTGCGTTATAGGAAGATAAACTCTCTTGGACTACTCTATGCTAAACCTCTTTAGCATCTTGTCTATGTATATAGAATGAGAAAGTCCAAGCAACTTCTTAGATCTATCTCTATAGATTCTTATCCCAAAAATGTAAGTTATTTTTCTAAGGTCTTTCATGGAGACATTCTTAGATAACCAAATCTTGACTGATTGTAAAGCTGAGACATCGTTTCCTATTAGTAGTATGTCATCTACATACAACACAAGGAATACAATTGCACTTCTACTAACCTATTTATACACACAAACTCTTTGATTGTCTCATCAAAACAGATATTCCAACTCCTAGATGTTTGCTTCAATCGATAAATGGCTTTTTGAAACTTGCATACCTTTTCGCCATCTTTGGATATGAACCATCAGGTTATGTCATGTATACATCCTCGATTAGGTTTCCATTAAGGAAAGTTATTTTCACATCCATTTTTCACATCTCATAATCATAATGAGTAGCAATGGCCAGGAGTATCCTAATGGATTTAGGCATGGCTACCAGACTAAATGTTTTATGATAGTCAACTCCTTATTTTTAACGATAACCTTTAGCTACAAGCCTAACTTTATAGGTAACTACATTACCCTCCATGTTGGTTTTCTTCTTGAAAACCCATTTGCACCGTATAGGTTTTATCCCTTTGGGTGGGTCAACCAAAGTCTATACTTGGTTTTCATACATGGAATCCATTTCGGATTTCATGGCTTTAAGCCATTTGGCAAATTTTGATCTCTTCGCAACTTCCCAATAGGTAGTAGGCTCATCGTCTTCTATGAACAATATGTCATTATGTTCATTTATGAGAAATCTATATCTCTCTTGAACATGATGTATCCTACTGGACCTATGAACTTATTGTGTGTCAAAAGGTTGGATCATTGTTTCATCATTATGAACAACAGTATCGGGTTCAGGTAGTTAATCTGCGTCTGTTTGAGCATCTTGAACTTCCACATGTTTAATTTTGCTCCCAAATTCTTCTTTTAGAAGAAACTCTTTCTCTAAAAAGAGATCATACTTTGAAACAAACACCTTTTGTTCCAAAATATTGTATAATTGATGTCCTATCATTTCTTTAGGATATCCTACAAAAAGACACTTGTCAGATTTAGCTTCTAGCTTATGTGATTGAATTTGCTTCACATAAACCGGATAACCCCAAACTTTCATATAAGAAATATAGGGTTTCTTGTTAGTCCACATCTTATATGGAGTAACATCAACTGACTTTCAAGGAACTTTGTTTAACACATAACAACAGTCTTATGTGCATATCTCCAAAAGGATTTTGGCAGATCTGATAAACCTATCATTGACCTCACCATATCCAACAAGGTTCAGTTTCTCCTTTTTTACCACATCATTGTGTTACGACGTTTAAAGTGGAGTCCACTAGGATACTATCCCTTTATCTTTGAGATAATTTACAAACTCTTGGCTTAAGTATTCACCACATTGATCTGATTGAAGTGTTTTAATACTTCAGCCCAGTTGTTTCTCTACATCATTTATGAATTCTTTGAACTTTTCAAAAACCTCATATTTATATTTCATAAGATACACATACCTATATTGTGAATAATCATCGATAAAAGTAATGAAGTATATGAAACCACCTTTAGCATGTATGGACATCGACCACATACATCTGAATACATTAAGTTTAACAGCCCAATAGTTCGTTCACTGGTAGCTGTGCATTAGTGTGTGTTTTTCTAAGTATTTGGCATGTGTTTCTTGCATAATAGGTTATTATTGTGATGTGTTAGGATTTATTTTGTATTTTTTTGTTGGGACCCCGCCCTTGCGAGTCACATGCCTGACATCCTAAGTGACATCTGGACGCGCATCCCAAAAGGGTGGCGTGCCCACATCAGTCAATCATAAAAAAAAACTCACTTTTCCTATTTTCGAATAGATTTTGGGAAAACTTAAATTGGAATTTCAATTGGACCTCTTCAGAACATTTGTTCCCCATTGTCTTAAGTCTCTAATGACACCAAAATCATTCAATTTGGTTGAAAAATCTGAAAGTTATAGCCCAAACATTTTCGGACTATTTTTGAACTGAAATAGTACACTATACCCAACTTCACTCCAAAACTTGAAAGTCTTAGGGACTGAATTAAAATTCTATTCCTTCAGATAATTTGTAGTCTATGTCTCTAGCTTATTTAGAAACAATAATCATCTCATTTGGAGCTCTACGGGTTAAGATATCATCAAAATACTGAAGCATGCTCACACTCTTCCAACCGATTCCCTCACTTTGATTCAATCAATCTTTTTCACATTAATGCCAAAAGCAATAAATTTTTGTGGAGCGATAGAGGAATGTGTTAGGAATCCAATGCTTAAAAAATCAGGTCATTTGGAGGTCGGACGACAAAGTTATGATCTGAAGAGTGAGAGGTGTTCAGGTCTAGGAACACCAGCAAAGTCGCGATCGCGACCGGCGGCGTGGTGAAAGACAGCAAAGTCGCGATCGCGACTTGCTTCTTCCTCCTTTGCTTTTCTTCCTCAGACCTATGTTAGAAAAAAGGCATAACTTTCGCTACAAGTATCGGATTAAGGTCATTCAAAGACTGTTTGAAAGAAGATTTCTAGATCTACAACTTCCATGAGGACCTCAAAAACAAAATTTGCCTACAAATGGGTCACAAGTTCAAACAAAAGCAGTTGTCCCGAAAGTCCATCCTAGACAACATCCCAAATTTCTAATAATCATATCTCTCAACTCCAATGTCCAAAATTTTCATACTATATATCATTGGAAAGTTAGAAAAATAATCTACAATTTTCAAGAAGACAACTTCATCCAATTCAACCTAGATCAATACAGTATTTCCCTCGAAGCCAGAACACAATTTCTCACCCTTATGGAAAACTTGAAAAATGCAATGAACAAAATTGACATACCATCGGCAAAACAAAAACATACTTCATTAACATCAAAATATAAGAGTTTTTACAAAGCTTTAGTGGGCATTTTCAGCCACAATACATCAAT
>JANQAP020016277.1:0-11108 GCA_026874005.2 Erythroxylum coriaceum | reverse complement strand
TTATAGGTCTACCATGCATTACAAAAGAATACCTATTCTTGAATCCATCATGCATAGCCCTCCTATCAAATTGCCATAGCCTTCCCAACAACAAATGTCCAACATGCATAGGAAGCACATCACAAAATACATCATCACTATATCTCCCTATGGTAAACGAAATTAAGACTTGTTTGCTAACCTTTATTTCACCACATTCATTTAGCCATTGCAACTTATAACGCTACAGATGTTTCAAAGTTGGGAGCTTCGATTTTTACACCAACAAAGTGCTAGCAGCATTGGTGCAACTTCCTCCATCTATGAACATGCTACACACTTTGCCTCCAATGTGGCAGCAGGTATGGAAGATGTTCTCACATTGTGCATCCTCCTCTTCTTTCAATTGCACACTCAAAGTCCTTCTAGTGACAAGAGCTTCACCAACTACTGGATATTCCTCCCCTAGCTCTCATCTAGCTCTTGCTCAGAATTGGCCTCACTTGCTTCACTTTCAGATTCTACTTTGCGATCCCTCCGCATCACCATCACCTTCTTGTTAAGGCATTGTGATGCTGTATGTCCTCTGCCCAAACACTTAAAACATTTGATATCACTATTTTTAGAAGATTGGGTAACTTCTTTACCTTTACTTGCAGTGGATGTCTTGCTTAAATTGGGCATTTCCCTTCTTTCCACCTTGCTGTCTGTTTGTTCCATTTTGATCTCCAAGTGGAAGTGGTCAAACTATGTTTGGAACCCCCTCTCTTAAGTTTCCGTTCCACCTTCATGGCCATTTGCACCATGTCCTCAAGTTCCACATAGTGTTGCATCTCCACTACATCTGCAATATCTCTATTCAAGCCCTTTAAGAAGCATGTCATGGTTACTTCTCGGTCTTCCTATACATCAGCTCTAACCATGGCCAACTCCATTTCTTAGTGGTACTCTTCAACACTTTTCGACCCATGGGTGAGTCTATGTAACTTGTTGTACAAATCCCAGTAGTAGTGGGACAGGACAAACCTCTTCCTCATGACAGCCTTCATTTCCTCCCAAGTTTCAATGGGCCTCTCATGATTGTGTCTCCTAGATAAAACAAGCTGATCCCACCAAAAAAATAGCATAGTCAGTAAACTCAATAGCAGCAAGTTTTATCTTTTTCTCTTCGAAGTAATTATGGCAATCAAAAACTCGCTCTACTCGCTTCTCCCACTCCAAATAAGCCTCTGGATCACCTTTTCCTTGGAAAGGAGGAATATCGAACTTAATGCTGCCCAAATTCCTATCCACTTGATCCACAACTCTTCTCCTTCTTCCACCCACTCTAAGGTGTTCAATTCTGTCCAAAGGAGCATGATTATCAAACTCCTCAAGATCATCATCCTCATCATCAAATTCATCAAGGACTGGTTGCCTTCGTTGCCTCCGCACTTGTGGTGCCTCAATTCCTTGGTTTCTTTACAATCTAGCTATAGCTACATCTTGCCTTTCCAACCTATCAAGGATTTTCACCAAATATGATTTCCATGCACTCAAAATGTTGTCACATGGCCCTTTGCTCTACAGTTTCATTCAACCTCCTCTCTTCTCCACCAGAAGCCATTTTAAGTGAAATCTACAAACTAGAACATGAGTAGTAAAAGTTTTTCCCCCCAAGTGTTTACCCAAAAATGTATTCCCTCCCTGGGAGTTTACTCTGTTCAAGGCTTTTAACTTAATGTTCCTCACTTTGTCTTTTTCCTCTCACTTCACTCAACTCAGCTCTTAATAGAACTAAGTAGCTCAAATCTAAGTAAATCCTGCAAGTTAAACTCACCAAACACAAGAGTATAAGTGATGGAATGAATTGTTGAACAAAGTGAATGGAATGGACAGAATTGTGACTCTAGAAATCAAAAGACTCAAAGGATAACAAACTGATTGAAATGGACTCAAAAGATGAACTAAGACTTAAGATATAACAAGGATTTAACACAATTTGGTCTTAATTCCATAATTGAATATAAATGCTCTTGCTTTTGTGATTTTGGTTCTTTTTCTTTTTTTTCACGATTTCTTTTTTTGTGATTCCTTTTTCTTTCTTTTTTACGTTTTTTTCTGAATCCTTTTTCTTTCCTTTTTAACTTTTTTTCTTTTCTGATTCCTTTTTCTTTCCTTTTAACATTTTTTTTCATTTTCTGATTTAGGTCTGAAGATCAAGAAAGCAAAGATTCACTAAAAGAAAACAAGAACACGAATTCAGAAACAAGAATTCAAAAAGACTCAAAAGAACAGGAAAGATCAGATTTGTCACAACCAAAAAGAAACGAATTTTTGTGAGATTTTTAAAGAAACAAACAAGAAAGCATAAAAGGATACGCATGAGTTCAATATAATTAAGTCAAAGTTCTAATACCAAACTGATGTGGACCCGAAAAGAACGTGCTTTTGAACCCAAGAATCAAATTCTCATTAACAAGTGGGGATGCAGGAGGCACTTGAATAGTCTCTTGTTGGGGAACTTCCACAATGGAAGGTGTAGTCAATGGTGATTCTAAAACACTAGACTGACCTTGCACAAAGGTCTCAACAAATGCATCTAAATCACAACATTCACCAACTTTAGGAAACTCATCCTCAATAAAGTTGGCATTTCTTGATTCAAAGACATTTCCAATCTTGTGACTTATGTCCAAGAACACATACCCCTTAGAATGCCCACAATAACCAAGAAAGGCACACGTCCTCCCTCTAGGGCCTAATTTCCCAAGGGGGTGATCTGTAGCATGTGCATATGGTGTAGAATCAACAGACTTAGATGGCACTCTATTCAAAATATATGTTGCACTAAGCAATACATCGCCCCAATAGGCAATATCTAAGTTGGCCTTAGCCAGCATGGATCGCACCATATCCATAAGAGACCTATTCTTCCTTTCAGCTACTCAATTTTATTGTGGAGTCTAAGGAAGTGTGAGTTGCCTCACAATGCCCTTTTGGTCACAAAATGCCTGAAAATCATTTGGCATGTACTCGCCACCACGATCAGTCCTCAATGACCTGATCTTCTTATCTGATTGATTCTCCACTAAGTGCAAGTATGTTTCAAAGCACCTTAATGCTTCA
This sequence comes from Erythroxylum coriaceum, assembly GCA_026874005.2. Classification (NCBI taxonomy): domain Eukaryota; kingdom Viridiplantae; phylum Streptophyta; class Magnoliopsida; order Malpighiales; family Erythroxylaceae; genus Erythroxylum; species Erythroxylum coriaceum. Next base: position 8,021 of record JANQAP020016277.1, on the reverse strand, counting down.
CACTTATGCTTTCGAAAGAACACATGGTTAAGTCGAGTATAATTAGTCTAGATACAATTCTCATTGGTCCAAAAAGATCAGAGTGAACTAATTGTAAAGCTTATTGACTTCTAGTTGCCTTGCCAAAAGGCGTTCTTGTGGCCTTGCCAACAAGACATGATTGGCAACTTGGTATAAAGACCTTGGACAATGATCCAAGTATGCCACGTGTGGCAAACTTAGTCATACTTTCTTGTCCAATATATCCCAAACACTCATGCCAAGTCATCTCAGTAGTAACCTCAGTTACATAGCAACTAAAAGTAGCAACACTCGCGTTCAATTTCTGTTGTTTACTAAACAAGAACACATTACTGCATTATCTTTAATAATATCCACAGATTTATTAAAGAAATCCAAGCGATATCTGAACTTTAACAAGGAACATATAGAAACCAAGTTTCTACAAGTCTTAGGTACATATAGAACATCAATTAACAACAAACGTCCATTATTCAGAGGAATTCTACAAGTTCCTATCCCTTCTACTTCAAGCCTTGCATTGTTCCCCATATAAACATGCTTTACTCCCTTTGACAACTTCCTAAAGGCCACGAACCAAGACTTTTCTTTGGCTATGTGGTTTGTTGCTCCCGAATCTATAATCCATGAAGAATCAGATTCAATTGAGTACGTGCATGACACAACATGCCCAAATGAAGTAGAAAAGGGATCAGGTACCTTAGGAGTTGCTTTGCACTCATTTGCAAAGTATCCCTTATTGCCACAATTAAAGCACTTCAACTTGGCTTTGTTGCGCTTCTTTTTGAACTTTTTCAAGGTGGCACCGTTCCCATTGTCTTGACCATCCTTCCTTTTCTTCTTCCCTTTGAACTTGTTCTTGTGGGGAAAGGAAGTTCTAGCAACATATGCCTTTGAATGGTTCTTGATGGCCATCACCTCTGCCTCTAGCAGAAGGTGCTTTGCAATGTCATCAAATGACTTGATTTGATAGTTGTGGCATAAATTGACCTTCATCAATTTCCACTCCTCATTAGGCAAGGAATAGATCATTGCTTAAACTTGTTGCTCATCAGTGAGCATATGAACAACGGATTTTAGTTGATGAATCACATGTGACATCTTACGTAAGTGGGCAATCATGGTGTGGTCAACCCTCTTACTATAATTCTCAAACTTGAGAATCATAGCCTTTGTTTCTCCAAAGAAACATCTCCATAATTAGTCTTGGCTAAATCCCATATGGATTTGGCTGACTCAAGCATAAAGAAATCCACAATGAGTTCATCAACCATGGTACTCTAGAGAGTAACACGGGCGACAAAATCTTTCTTCTTATATGCCTCATAGGCATTAGAGTTTTCACCCACCGTTGGTGGCTTGACCGTATGGAAGAGCACATCAAGTGTATCTTGCTCAGTTAAGATGAATTGAACCTTTTGTTGCCAAATGGAATAATTATCTCCATCAAGCTTGAGGTCTTTTTTTAACTCAGCAACAATATTCTTACATGCCATTTACATTGATGCAGTTATCACATGTAAGTGTGTTTCTACCACAACAAGACTTAATCAAGCAACATGCATTATAAACAACTATTTTCATGCTAAAACATAGCAAAAGAAATGCATATAGCATTCAATTAGAAATATTTCAACATGCTTTCATTATTTCACAAAACATGCTCTCAATAAAGCCTTCAATTTAGCATGGAAACTATCACACATAGAACATATAGCAACAAATACAATCACATGCCATTATCGTGATTGCACTAAAAATATATATATACCAACATATTAGTATGTCAATTTTATGATCATAAAATCATTTCGAATCATGCTTTCAACCTAAAGCTCTGATACCATTTGTTGATTTTAGATCATAACTCAAATAAGAAATCTTATGATTTCATCAGCATACAAGATCCTACGAATATCACTAAGAAGGGTAGGATGATATACTAACTTGAAACACAATGGAATAACTCCTTGTATGCTTGATGTTTTACCCCCCTTGTGGAGATCCACTATGGCTTCTCCTTCTTCAACAACTAGTCGTGGTTGGAATGGATGGAGTAGACTGATCTCGTCAGAATGCACTAAGGTTAGAAGAGTTGCTAACTTGTGAAAGTAGTAATCCTTATGGTTCACCCACAATGCTTGATACAACCAGCCTTGGCAAGGAGGTTCAACCCCACAACACTACTCAACAAGACAAGCTTTCTATGTCTAGTGGACCAATTACAAGGCAACAAGCTTTAAAGCTCAAGCAAGTTATGCAAGGATTTGTTCAAGGCTTAATCACATCTCAAATTCATGATGAGGCCAAGACATCCATGGAGGAACACCAAGGCATGCCAAAACTTGTAATTTTTCTAAGGGAGGCATGAAGAGGCTAGTACTTAGCCAATTTTGAAAACAATCTTAATATCTCTTATAAAAGGGCTGATTGTATTATTTGGGCTTGTAATTTAGTTTCTTTTATTTAGTTTAAGTTTTGAACTTATTTTATGGGCTGTTTGTATTAAGCCCATTGTTCACTTTTATTTAGTTTAAGTTTTGAACTTGTTTTATGGGTTGTTTGTAATAAGCCTATTGTTTGCTTTAGAAGTTTAGGTCATCTTATTTTCTACAATATAAATAGAATGAGATGAGGGCTGCAATACAACTTTTTGCATCATTTGATTAATGAAATTTCCAAAATTTGGATTTCTTCAAGAGAGGTGTGATTGCCTTCTTGGTTACTTCAAGAAATTAATTTGCAATGACAAGTAAGTACTTGCAACGTGAGTTAGTTTCTGATTTCTTTGGGATTGGTCTCAATTCATGAAATTGGGGCTTGATCTAGCATATTCTTGGGATAGAAAGTTGGGGTAATGAACCAATAGATTTAGGGGGTTTCAAGAACTCAGATTTCTTGAGGTTTCCATATCATCTTGGTATTAGAGCTTTGGCTTAATTCTATTGAAATCATATGTATCCTTTTATGCTTTCTTGTTTGTAATTTTGAAAATCTCACAAAAATTCGTTTCTTTTTGGTTGTGACAAATCTGACCTTTCATGTTCTTTTGTGTCTTGTTTTGAATTCTTGTTTCTGAATTCGTGTTCTTGTTTTCTTTTAGTGAATCTTTGCTTTCTTAATCTTCAGAACTGAATAAAAAATTCAGAGAAAAAGAAAAAAAATGTGAAAAAGAAAGAAAAAGGAATCAAAAAAGAAAGAAATAAAAAAATCGTGAAAAAAGAAGAAAGAAAATTTTAGATTGATCAAGATAGTTTTTTTTTATTCATATATGCAATTCTTGTCAATCTAGAATTGGACAATCATTTCTTTTGCATAAATTCAGGTTGTAAACTCAAATTAGCCTAATTTGTGTGCAAGAATCATTAAAACACATTGAATTACCTATCTTTCAATTTGGGGCAGATTTGAACTTGTTTCTCTAAGTTTTGGGTTTCTGGTGAGTTTAGTTATAATTGGTGTGTCTTTCCTTTTTTTCTTTGTTTAATTTCTTGTTTGTGCCTATCTTTGCCTCTAACACATTGAATTGGACAATTTTGCACTCATATTGTTCAATTACTTATAAGAATCATGGCATACACATTCTTCATCCATGTATTAGCATAGAAAATTTTTTGCTATCCGTTCATTATATTTGCTTCTAGTTTTTGTTCATTTTGTTTTCTTGTTAGGATTCATCTTGTTCTTTTCTAATTAATTTGTGTTTTTTGCTATTTGCATGTTATTACTTGAATTGGTTTCTAAAGAGTAACCTTCAAGGCATCACTTGAGAGGTAAAAGGCAAGAGAGTGTGAGCCTATCTAGTGAAAAGCCAATATTTTGTGTGAAACACGAGTGGTAAAAAATTGTGTTCTAGAGTGAAACACGTGAGGGAGTGCTAGTGAGGTGCTTCCTAACATTTTCTTGCAGGTTTTTAACATGATGTCTAATGAAAGTGATAATAGTGCAACGAAGAAAGATTAAGGGAAATCCAACATATCATAATTTCACTTTCCAAGCCATGAATCGTCAATTTGAGAGGCTTAACACGAGGCTTGATGATATGGAAGAAAGGTTTGAGAGATTGAAGAAGGAATCACAATCTGCTGTAGAGGAGATTCAGGAAATAAAAAAGATGCTATTACTCTGATTCGAAACACATACAATTATGAAGAGGATGATGATTTTGATAAGGATAAGGAGGAGGAGTGGTGTAGGGGCAGAAATCAAGGCAGAGGTGGACGATATGGTAGGGTCAGATTTAGAGGTGGTAATGTAGCAAGAAATGAAAGAGGAAGGGAAGAAGTAGAAAGAGTGGACAAGAATATTGGTAGCATCAAGATGAAGATACCTCCTTTTCAAGGGAAAAATGGTGCAGATGCCTATCTAGAGTGGGAAAGGAAAGTTGAGATGATATTTACTTACCACAACTACTTAGAAGAGAAAAAGGTGAAGTTGGTGACAGTTGAATTCTCACACTATGCCGCTATTTGATGGGATCAATTGCTATTAAGTAGAAGAAGAGTTAATAAAAGGCCTTTTGAGACATAGGAAGAAATGAAGGTCATAATGAAGAAATGCTTTGTGCCTAGCTATTACTATAGGGAGTTGCACCAAAGGCTCTAATATTTGATACAAGTTACTAAAAGAGTGGAGGCCTATGAAAAGGAGATGGAAATGCCATGATCAGGGCTAATATTGAAGAGGATACGAAGGCCACTATGATATGGTTTCTTGCTGGTTTGAACAAAGATATAGCCAATGTGGTTGAGTTGCATCATTACATGGAAATCGAGGAAGTGGTTAATATGGCCATGAAGATTGAAAGGCAATTGAAGAGTAAGGGATCTAACAAGGCATTCAATTCTGGTTCTTCAAGTTCATGGAGTTCCAAATGGCCTAAGAAGGAAGAGAAGGGAAAGGACAAGTCCAATGACTACAAGGGCAAGTCCAAAGACAAGGGGACAGCCTCTAAAGGTACCAATTCTAACTCTAATGCTGTTAATACACCTTCTAAGCATAGAGATATCAAATGTCTCAAATGCTTGGGATCTGGTCATATAGCTTTTCAATGCCCAAATAGAAAAATTATGCTTTTGAGGGATGATGGGGGAATTGAATCTCAAGAGAGTGAAGATGAAGAAATGCCTTCATTATAGGAATGTAGTGATGTGGAGGTGGAAAGACCTATCCAAGTCGAAGCCCTTGTGGTTAGGCATGCTCTTAATGTGCAAGAGAAGATTGAGGTGGTGACCAAATAGAAAACATCTTCCATACCTGTTGCTTGATAAATGGTAAGATGTGTATTATGTTTATAGATGGAGGAAGTTGCACCAATGTAGCTAGTATAGTTTTGGTGGAGAAGTTAAGGCTGCCTATTATCAAACATCCTAGCCCATACAAGCTACAATGACTCAATGAATGTGGGGAAGTGAAGGTCCAAAAGCAAGTTATGGTTTCATTCTCCATCGGTAGATATTCAGATGAGGTTTTGTGTGATGTAGTACCAATGTAAGCGTGTCATATATTGTTGGGGACGCCTTGGCAGTATGATAGGCGTGTGATCCATGATGGCTATAAGAATAGATACTCATTCAAAATGGGAGATTAGACCTATATTTTAGGTCCTCTATCGCTAAAGGAGGTCCATTAGGATCAAATCAGGCTTTCAAAAGTCATGGAAGAACTAAAAGGAAAAGGGAGGTCGAGAGTTTAAAAAGAAAAAAGGAAAAGATGCCATGAAAGAAATTGATAATAAAAGTCCAATTGAGAGAAATTGCAATAGTGAGGAAAGAAAAGAGGGAAGTGCAATCGAAAAAGGAGAGTTGAGTGAAAAGAAGAGTGGAACAAAAAATAGTACTTTCTTTACAAAATCAAGAGAGTTAAAACAAGTGTTGTACACATATAAGCCTTTTAATTTTACTTAACTATAGAGAAAGTCTTTATAATGGGGCTGACCTTGATTCTTCTATGCCTAGTGTTATGAAATCTGTTTTGTAGGAATACTCATATGTGTTTCCAGATGAGATGCCTAAGGGACTTTCACCTTTAAGGGGCATTGAACACCAAATTGATTTTGTGCTAGGAGCTCAAATACCATACTGCCCAGCTTATAGGAGTAATCCTAAGGAGACAAAGGAACTTCAGAAGTAAGTGGAGGAACTTTTAGAGAAGGGGCACGTAAGGGAAAGCTTAAGCCCATATACTATTCCTGTGTTGTTAGTTCCGAAGAAAAATGGAACATGGCACATGTGTGTGGATTGTAGGGTAGTAAATAAGATAATGATAAAGTATCACCACCCCAATCCTAGGCTAGATGATATACTTGATAAGTTACATGGTGCACATTTCTTTGCAAAAATTGATCTCATTAGTGGATATCATCAGATTAGGATGAAAGTCGGAGATGAATGGAAAACTGCTTTTAAAACTAAATACGGTTTGTATGAATGGGTGGTCATGCCATTTGGTGTGACAAACGCACCTAGCATTTTCATGAGATTGATGAACCATGTTTTGTGTGAATTTATTGGCAAGTTTGTGGTTGTATACTTTGATAATATTATGATTTATGGCAAAATCCTAGATGAACATGTTTTGCATCTTAAGTCTGTACTTGAGGCACTTAGAAGTGAAAATTTGTATGCTAAACTTAAAAAGTGTTTTTTTGTATGGATAAAGTTGTGTTTCTTGGCTTTGTTATTTCTACCTGTGGTGTTCATGTTGATGAGGAGAAGGTTAAGGCTATCAAAGATTAGCCTACTCCTAATTCAGTTAGTGATGTGCGTAGCTTTCATAGTTTGGCTAGCTTTTACAGGCATTCTGTTAAGGACTTTAGCACCATTGCTGCACCATTGATTGAAATAATTAAAAAGAATGTTGGCTTTAAGTGGAATGAGGCACAAGAACTTGCATTTAATACTTTGAAAGATAAATTGTGTTCTGCACCTATTCTAAGTTTGCCTAACTTAATGAAGCTTTTGAAATTGAATGTGATGCTTTCGGGATAGGTATTGATGTTGTTTTAATGCAGGGTAGGCATCCTATTGCTTTCTTTAGTGAAAAGTTTCATAGACTACAACTGAACTATTCCACTTATGACAAGGAGCTCTATGCCTTGGTGAGAGCATTGGACACTTGGCAACACTACTTACAGCCAAAGGAGTTTGTACTACATTCTGACCATGAATCACTTAAGCATTTGAAAGGCCAATGTGAGTTGAACAAGAGACATGCAAAATGGCTAGAGTTCATTGAAAATTTTCCATATGTGATCAAGTATCAAGTACAAGCAAGGTAAGGAAAATGTAGTAGCTGACGCACTATCAAGAAGGTGTGCTAATCAATACTTTAAGTTCTAAAATGCTTGGATTTGAGTTTATTAGAGATTTTTATGCTTTGGATTCTAATTTTGCGAATGTTTATGGTACATGTGAGCATGCTGCATTTCAAAAGTTTTATAGGCATGATGGGTACTTGTTTAAGGAGAATAAGCTTTGTGTGCCTAATTGCTCTATGCGTGACATACTTGTGCGTGAATGACATTGTGGTGGTTTGATGGGTCATTTTGGGGTGCAAAAGACATATGACATACTTTGTGAACATTTTTATTGGCCTAATATTAGAAAAGATGTTGGGAAGAATGTTAAATCTTAAAACTTGAGAAGAATGTTTGCCTATGGTTAAATTTGCATATAATAGGATCATTCATTCTACTACTGGTTATTCTCCATTTGAGATTGTTTATGGATTTAACCCTTTAACACCTTTGGATTTATGTCCTTTGCCATTAAATGAGATATCTAGCAGGGATGGACAACATAGGGCTGAATTTGTGAAGAGCATTCATGAGAAGGTAAGGCAGCAAATAGAGAAGCATAATGAAGCAAATGCTCACAGGGTTAATCAAGGGCGCAAGTTGATGAGATTTGAACCTAGTGATTAGGTTTAGGTGCATTTCAGGAAGGAGAGGTTTCCTAAGCAAAGGAAATCAAAGTTGGATCCTAGAGGCGATGGACCAT
>JANQAP020016228.1:0-11110 GCA_026874005.2 Erythroxylum coriaceum | reverse complement strand
TGCGTGGGTTATCTGCGATATGTGGGTTTATTGTGTAATGGGCTGGGTATGCCCATGTGGAGGCATGGTCTTTAACAATTACTTTTAGTTACTAAGCGTGGTTATTGTGTTTTAAGTTTTAACAGTTGAGCTAAGTTCTCAACACATTACTATTAATGAACATGGTGATTGCATGTCTTGTGGCTATTATCTTGGACAACACTGTACCTGGTAGTAGGCAAGAAGATGGGGTATACGTATGGTCTGAACGTGAGGCACCAAGGAGTGAGCCTGTTGTTACTAAGGATTATGAGTTGCCTTCAGAGGCGGCCGAATTTTCAGATGGGTAAAATGGGTTGGCCTTTGACTTTGAGAGATTAAATTGCAGGCAAGCAACTAATTTTGGGAGCACCAGCTGATTTTGAAAATGTGTGTATTAGAGGATCCAGATGGATCTAATTCTAGTTGTTGTAATTTTGTGTTATGGACAATGTATGTAGTTTTTAGTTTTTGAGTCACTGAAGAAGGATTTTGTCCTTATTACTCCTTATCCCACCTCCGTCTTATATATTTATTCCTATTTATATTATCCACCCTCATCAATTTATATTATTTTATTGGATGAGAATGCCATTTTAATATGTTGATATAGTGTTTCTAACTTAATATTATAATTTAAAATGATATAACTTAGTATTATAATTTTTTAGAATTGTTTAGGAGCAATAGAAGATACACATATTGATGCACATGTCGAGTTATGATATGAAAAAACAAAAATTAATCGTTATTGCTTATTGTGTTACACGCAATTATATTATAATGAATGGACAAAACGATGAATTATTTGACAATTGTGCTAAAAATAAAGAACAAATTAGGAAAAATGAAAAAGAAGATGGAAGTTCTCAAATGGAGTATAATATCACTTTAGCACAACTTCGAAGTATGTCTTGGAAGCGAGCTGAAATTGTTATACAAATGTGGAATGACTATATTAGTTCTAATTGATATATATTTCTTTTTGTAAATGATAGTACTATTATGTTTTAAAAAATTATAATATGATACGCATCTTTTATTGATTAGAATGACTTAATTTAATTTTCTAATCTATAAAATTTTATTATATACAATTAATGTCTAAATTTTTTAATTATATAAATTTGCATATATTTTATTTCTAACTATAATGATAATTAATTAATTTAAAAAGATAATATATCTTATTAAAAATTATTAACATAAGAGTATAATTATATAAAAAAAAGCATGATGAAAAATCAAGCATGTTTTTATTTTTAATTTTTATTACAAATCTTAACGAAACATGTTTTATTTTAAATTTTTATATTAGAAATCTCAACTAAACAAAATTTTGTTTTTTAATTAAAAATAGAAAAAAATTAAAAGCCATAATAGAAAAATAAAAGTGGAACCAATCAATTCCTAAAATATTTCATCCAATTCTAATTAGTTGTTTTTTTTCATTTTTTGACAACAAAAACAGAAAATCATAAAAAAAGAACCAAAGACCACTTAAATTTACTAATTATGACTAACAAGTAACAATATTTATACATTTTATGACTAAATGACCATTAATTCAAATAATTATGATTAAAGTATTTTTATTATTAATTAAGTTTTAGTAATTAGGCTAAAAGCGCAAATTAGGGCCAAATTTTTTTGGGTTTGATCAATTTAAAACTAAATCTTTTAAGTTGCGCAATAAAGGTCTAATAGTTTAGGAGTCTGCTCAATGTTAGGCTATTTTGGACGGAAATTATGAAGCGTCATACACGCGCCGTTATGTAGAGATTAATTAATCTTTAAATGCCACCGTAAAAACACACATAGCTTTCAATAAACAAAAATAAAATAAAATCCTTTAAATTTTTACTAGATACCTATATCAACTTTTAATTCTCAAATTTTCACCTTGTTTCTTTCGATTGTCTTATCACTCCGATCCCTTCACACTTCATCACTTCATGCATCATCGCCTATCTGCCTTCTAGTATTGTGAGCTTTCTTTGTAGTGTGATCTTTCTCCTTAGAAGTTTGACGTGAATGATTGCTTGGATTTTTGGAGATTTTTGGAGATTTGAAAAGAGATGAATAAGGAGTTGAGAATTGGATTTTGTGAATGTCCCTGTCTACATCTGATAGAAACATGTTTGCCTAAACAGTAAACATTGACTTCTTTTACTTATTAAATAATCACAATTTCGCTGGGTACCAAGACTATCGGTAAATTACCACCAAAATTAAAAAATAAACTAATGTATATATTAAACAAATTCGTACCGCTTATCTTATACCTCACTCACTCATAGAGACACAGATCAAACCTTATCGTTGCTTTTCGATGTTGTCTTCCTCTCTTTTACTGTCGTGCCTTCTTCGATATGCTGCTTAATGTTCTATGATGATTATCTTGTACCTCTCTTTTTTTTCTATCTTATCACCAATCCATCCGTTGTTTAATGTTTTATGACAGATATTTACAAGATGAAGTAGCTACCCAACCTAGAGCTCGAGCACTTTTTAAAGAATATCGGCAAGGATTCTACCCCATCGTCAATGAGTATGACTCACTAGTTTCTCTTAATACATTTCTATGGCATGATGTTCTGTTACTTTACTTTTGCATGTGAGTAAGACTTATCAAAGGTCTTCTCTTTTCTGACATGTTTAGTCGAGTTCCGGGACAAGCCTTCTTGATAAAATCTCCCTGCGTAGAGTTAAATGAAGTGGACCTTCACATTAAGGCTTCCATTAACCCACAACGGCAGTTCTATCGGGTAACTATAGTCAAAGATGGAATCTTTTAGAATAAATTCCAATGTTGTTAACTGGTTAAAAACATTTTTGCATTACTTGACTTCATCTCTTTGTCTCAATCTGTTGCAGGAAGCAAGGATTAAGGTTAGTCCACTTCCTGATTCTTAAGGCTCTATTGTAGGTGTAGATTCATGTTATAGGTAAGATTTTCTCAGTTTTTCATATTTCTTTTCTCTTATATATGACCACAAATAGCAGTTTTCATAGGGTGTAAGAGTGGAGAAATTGAACTAGGCTGGTCCAAAGTTCCTGGAGTAAGAACTCTTCTTTTATATCAGACGTTTCTTTCATCTTTATAGATTCGTAGAGAGGACCTCATCGTACTTTAAATTTTGTATTTTATTTGCAGATTCACATGGAAAATGAGGTGAGAAATTGGTTCTCGGGGGACCTCTCTCTAAAATCTCCGTTGAGAGAACTTTCCAAAACAATTGATCCAAGTAGACACTCTTCATCTTCATCTTCATCTTCATTGAGATCATTATCTATGGATAGCCCAGATACTTCTTCTTTTCTCTTCAACCTTCCAGGTACATCCCAAATACATGAAACTTTGCAAGAGGGACCATCACCATTGCAGCCACTATTAAGCATAAGTACTTTTCCTCTTCAAAGAGCCTTGCATTCTTTGCAGCCATTGCTAAACCTAACTTATCAACTCCAATAAACTATCCAATCCTTGCAACCAATTTCAAACACAAGATGATGCTCTCATCCCCATACTTGATCACCACAATAATGTCAAGGTAACTGATTATTGTGCAAAAAAGTAATTGATTATTGTGCAAACAACAGAAAAAGTCCCTACTACAGTGGTCTCATTGACCCAACTATACTCTTTTCACTTGCTGTATATATATATAGTGCCATTCACTCCCTCATTGTACCTCTTAAACTCACCAGCCTGGGCTTGTTTGTAAGTTATGAATTGAACTATATAAAAAGGTACACAGGGAGAAAGAGATAGAGAGTTGTGACTTTTTGAGAGAGGCTTGGATTCTCTACCTCTTCTGCATATACAATCATTGAGGATGATAGTCTACCAGAGAACACTCGACTCTGGAACTGGATTTGGAAGTGGCCGGGTCCACAGCGCATTAAGTCGTCTTTATGGCTGGTCGCAAAAGGCAAAATATTGACTAATCAACAACGTGAGGCCCGTTACCTATCTACCGACAACCGATGTGGTTTCTGCGGAAACACTAAGACAGTTTTACACGCGTTACACGATTGTCCAAGAGCGCGTAATTTCTGGTCTCAATACCCAATAGGGATAGTCAACTCTAAGTTCTTTTGCCAAGATACGGATGTCTGGCTAATGTCAAATCTATCCAACCATGGTCTCGTGCGGAACCTGGAATGGTTTATTATTTATGGTGTATCCTGCTGGTTCTTATGGCATTGGCGGAACCAACATAATTTTGAGCGGCATTTTCAACGACCTACTCCCACCATGGCTATGGCCATTGTTCTTAACTATGTGGAGGATATTGCTAAAGCCGCTATCATCACCAATAGAACGGCTTCTGGACAGGAACATATGTTCACAAGACATGTGGGATGGGTAAAACTGCCGGATGGATGGGTTCGCCTAAACTCAAATGGTGCTTCCCACCCCTCGACCCAGCATGCGACGATCGGGGGGTTGCTTCGGGATTGTATAGGGAACTAGTTAAGTGGATTTGTTCACAATATCGGCCTGGGGTCTTCACTAGAGGCTGAATTCTGGGGACTTCATACTGGCTTAGTTATAGCTTGGAACCAGGGATACCGGAAAGTCGAAGCAGAAGTTGATTCCTTGGAAGTTATCAATCTTTTATCCTCTTCGACAACTATATCTGCTACAACGCACCCGCTAATCAAGGAGATTCGAGAGATGCTCGCCCAATCGTGGGAGATCAGATTACAACATATACTCCGCGAAGGTAACCACTGCGCGGATAGACTTGTGGCATTGGCCAAGTCATTTGGGACTGGTATTACAGTTTTACACTCACCACCTTTTGATGTGACAGACGTCTTCATCCAGGATATGGCAGGGATCACTTTCCCAAGAACCGGCGTCTAGTTAGGTAGTGATTTCTTAGTTTTATTTTTCCTTTGTAAACAAAAAAAAGAGCATTGATGAGGAGGCTAGTCGATTTTTAGATTAAAAGTAAAAGAAAAAAAAAGGAAGTCAAAGTGAGCAGAAGATGGTTACTTTGTAGATGTGCCACGTAATATACCTCATTCAAACTTAACGATGCATGTATTACACTGTCAAATTTTCGTCTAAAATAGCCTAATATTGAGCAAAATTGATAATGTTTAGACTTTAATTGAGCAAGTTAAAATGTTTACCCTTAAAATGATCAAATGCGAAAACATTTGGCCTAAAACTGGACATTTAGCCTTAGTAACTAATATTAAGGCTCCAAGTTTAGTTTTTATCATATTAATTAATTAATAACAATTAATTATGATTTTAAGTTGTCATTAATACTATTTCAACTTAATACCAATACATATAATTTAAATTGATTTTAATTGTAATTAAAATTTATTATTATGTAAAATAATTTAATAATAGTAGTTTCATGTATATATACAAGAATAATGATTTCTTTATATATAAAAAGAATAAAGATTGTAAGGCCCATTGATGTCGCCCACAAAAGTAAAAACAAGTTAATTATTTGAATTTGAAAGAATTTTATATTTTAATTGCAAAAAAATATCTTCTTATATGATCTTTAACATGTATTTTTCATTCTGGTTCCTCAATTAGTTGAGTTATGGAAATCAATGATTTTTTAAGTGCCTATTTGTTTCCATTTTTTTTTATGTTTTTGTCGTGGTTTTCATAGAAAAAAGAAATAAGTTCTTAAAACATGTTTGGTTGAATACTATTATCATTTCTTGTTTTTAAAAATAAAAAACTACAACAACTTTACAAAAATGTAAAAAAGATGTTTTCCTAATATTTCGTAACAAGTTTTCACACATTTTAGTTTTTGCTTCCTCTTTTTATAAACTTCCTTCATTATCGAAACTATATCTTTTCTCTCTTCTCTTACGTCTTAAAGTCATCTCTTCTCTCTTTACCGCTTCTTTGTTCTTTTCTTCTCTCTTACGTCCCTAACTCATTTCTTATGTCCTTATTCTATTCATGCAGAAAGCGAAAGCTTGGGCTTGTAAATAGGTGAGTTCCCAAAACTAATTTGATATTTTTCTAATTATATTGTCTTGGTTTCTTTTTCCATTGATGTCTGATTTTTCTACTTTTTTTGTTTTCCATGTTTTTATTTCTGTGTTTCTACATTAATGGTTTTTCTATTTATCGTTTATCCACAGTTGTGGATACTATTCCGTATCGACCGGTATCTGCCGGACGGTACGGTACCGTCCGATAGATACAGGCTGGTATGGTACCGTCTGGCAGATACCGGCCGATACATAACGATATCCACAGTTGTAAAACGGAACAGTATTGACATCGTTGTTGCCGACCGTAGGTACCGATCGATACTAGGTGTTTTTGCCTGGTATCACCCGGTACTCAAAATATCGAAATATACCAAGCCGGTACCGTAAATCTCCAAATTTTGAGGACCAATTTGTAAAAAAAAATTAAATCCTAATAACAGCTACCCCTACCCCGACACCTCTGCTTCTTTCTGCTTCTGCCTCTCTTTTTTCAATTTTTCCTCTCTCTCTCAACTACTCAATCATCCTCTCTCTATCGCACGGCCCACGCTCTAGGTGATCCAACGGTGCTCTCTGGCAGTGCTCCACTGCTTCTCCACCACGTGACGTCATCTTCGCCTCTTCGGACATCTTCCTCCACCACACGACGTTGCCACCGAGCCTCTAACTGTCCTCCGCGACCACCACCAACCACCATCGTCTGCTCTCCTGTCTCTGACGACCACCAACCATGCAATTGTCGGATCTAGGAATAATGCCCAGAACTCGACCTGACCCGAGTCACCCATCGTCGATTGTGAATTTTTGTTTGGTTGGGTGTGTTTTTTTTTCAATTTCTGTTAGAATGTTTTTGGTTAATTGTTTATTTTGTGAATTGTGATTGTTTCTGGTTAATGGAATGAAATTGTAAAGGATTTGTGACGTTGTTTGTCATTGGTTGGAGACTTGGAGTTGGATAATGGATATTATGGATTGGATTTGAAGTTGAATTGAATGAAAGGAGTATAGTTTAGGTTGGTTTTGGTAATGGTTCAGTCGGTTTTGGTAATGAAACTATGAAAGTCGTATATTACTATGTGATAAATGGTAATGGTTTGGTTGGTTTTGGTTCATTTATGGTTTGAAACAAATAATATTTTTTACTAAATTTGAAAATAAAAACAGAAACAAACAACAACCCTTAGTTTTGTTATTAACTAATTCGGATCCAAATTTTAAAGTTCCCATCGTTTATTATCTATAAAAGAAAATTTCAAATATCAGTCTTAGTTTTTTCTGTAAAATTCACATGCCTTCAGTGTTTTGATCTTTGTTAGTGGGTTACTCACTTAATCGACATTTGGGTAGTTGGCAGAGTTGGGTTGACAATAGGAGGTTGTAGGAATGAAGTCTTCCAAAATCATAATTCAAAAACTAATCAAAATTATGAATCCTTCTGTAGTAAAATCATTTTTGCGTATCTGTCTCCTCTATTATGTAATTTTATTGCTTGAATTAGTACCTTGTGTTGTGTCATAATTTTGTCGTTTACTAAAATGAATATTGTTAATATGTTGTTGATGTATCTTATAACACATTTTTCGTTGTTTTATCTTGTAGCTGCTTTACTAGTTTTTAGTTAAGAGTTAAGGTTAATGGGGGGATTAAACTGAGGGTTAAAATTAGAGTTAGATTCAAAGTTAATCATCTAATTAACACTTTTTTGCTTGAAAATTCGAAGTTTAGAAATTGCAATTTTTACGGTGTATGCTAGTTTTTAAATTTCAATTTAATTCTAATAATCTTATCCAAATTTATAGTGGAATATTTTATTATCCCTAATCTTCTTGATTCATCTTGATTATTGTAAGAGGACAATTAGTTAAAAAAAACTATATGGTAATGGTTTGGGAGGTTCTTTACATATCAGCAAGTGAATTGTATTAAATGTGGGAGGTTCTTTACATATGAGCAACTGGATGCCTTGTAGGTATTATAAGTCTTACGTGGAGTCACTAAAAAAAGATAATGCATCTATCAAGACATATACTCTTTAAATCTTAACTCTCATACTCATAGGCTTTACTACTCTCTAATAGTAAAGTCTATCTATTTCTGAATATCAACAACTAGATGCCTTGTGGGTATTATAAGTCTTACGTGGAGTCACTAAAATAAGATAATGCATCTATCAAGACATATACTCTTTAAATCTTAACTCTCATACTCATGGGCTTTACTACTCTCTAATAATAAAGTCTATCTATTTCTGAATTTTACTCTAGTTTCATGCATCTTTACTTCTTTAAGCTTAATATAAAGATTTAAAGACATTATTTATGATGCATTGCCTTATGAAGGACTTAGCATTAGCATTGCTAATTTTGTTGATGAAACTACTAAAGGATTAATTTCTTACAAAACTAACATCTTCATTTTTTTGTTATAGATAAATGGAAGGAAGTTCAACTACTCCTGATTAAACTACTTCAGGAAGATATAATGATCCAGTTTGGGCTCACGCTGCATTAGTCCCAGGTATGAAGAATCATACAATTTGCTTGTTTTGTAACAAGCATTTGAAAAGTGGAGGAATCACTCGATTAAAGAAGCATTTAGCTGGGGTCAAAGGCGATGTAGAACCCTGTAAAAAAGTAAGTCATGATATGAAGTGGCAAATGAAAACATTGCTTGAAGAATATCAACATGAGAAAGATAGAAGGGAAAGGTTGAATTTTGAAATTAGTAGTGGAAGTTCGTTTTCGGGTTTTCGTGGTGATTGTGGAAATGTTGAAGGTGGTAGTGGTACTATCAGTGTTCCATCTCAGGCCCAAGAAGAAGTACCTAAACTTGATGTGAGGAAGAAAAGAAGGCAGGTGACTAGTTTCTTTTCACCACGAACAACTGTTGAAGCCCAACCTTCAATTCGTAGTGCAATGCAATCAAAAGATGCGGCTCACAATGTCGATATGGCAGTAGCTAGATGGTGGTATGATATAGGTTCATCATTCGATGCTTTTCAATCTTATTATTATCAACCTATGATGGATGCAATAGCCTCTTATGTTTTAGGATATAAGGTCTTTCGATTGATGACTTAAGAAGTAAACTTTTGAGTTGTTATGTTTTTTAAATTAGAAGTTATTTGGCAGAAAGAAGAGTGAATTGGGGTACTTATGGATATTCAATCATATGTGATAGTTGGAGAAATAGGAAACAAGAGTCTATTATTAATTTTTTGGTTTATTCTACAAAAGGCTTTATGTTTTTGAAATCTATTAATGAATATGGCCTTATTAGAAATACTGATAGTTTATTTGCGATATTCGATGAAGTTGTGAATGAAGTAGGACCAGAAAATATTTTTCAGTTTATTACTGACAATGATTCCGCTTATATAGCGGCAGGAAAAAGGTTGCAGAATACGTATGATTCTTTTTTATGGACTCCTTGTGTTGCACATTGCATTGACCTAATGTTGGAGAATATAGGAGATCCTAGGTATTTTCTTGTTATTAATAAGGCTATGTAGAAAGCTAAAAAAATGACAAAGTTCATTTATAATCATTCATGGGTATTAAATTTGATGAGAAAGGAATTTACTAATGATAGGAATTTGTGTCGTCCTGTTGTGACAAGATTTGCAACAAATTTCTTATCACTTCAGTCTTTTGTTTCAATGAAGAAAGAGTTAAGACAAATGTTTACAAGTAATAAGTGGATTACATCTCAGCATGCTAGGTCTAATACTAGAGTTGAGGTTTGTAATATTACACTAGAAGATAGAGAATTTTGGTCTCAATGTCAATTTGTTATTTGATTTTGTGAGCCTTTGGTGAGGTACTTCACTTGGCTGATAGTGAAGAAATGCTAACAATAAGTTATAGTTTTGATGCAATGGAAAAAGTGACGGAAGCAATCAAGGCCAATCTAAAACATAGGCCTTCTCTGTACACACCATATTTTTCAATCATTAATGAGAGAAGGGAAAGACAACTTTCTTCTCCATTGTTTATAGCTGGGGCCTTTTTAAATCCTAATGTTTATTTTAGATTGGATTTTAGTAAGCAAGCTGAAATTAATAGAGGAATGCTTTTAACTATTACAATAATTGTTAACATTGATGCGATGCAAGATCTCTTAAGCTCACAAATGGAGCTTTATAAGTTGTCTTATAGGGATTTTGAAATGTCGATTGCTATTCGACAAAGAGGAAAACTTTCTCCAGGTATTAGTTATTTCCTTTTTCTTATTTGTTGAAAATTAATTATCACTTTATTTTGTTTATGACGCTATTTTTGTTATCTTATAACTTACAGTTTCTTGGTAGGATTAATTCAGAAATGGTGTTCCAGAATTGAAAAGATTTGCAATTCGGATTTTAAGTCAATATGTGAGTGCAACAGGCCGTGAACGAAACTTGAGCATATTTGAATTTATCCACTCCAAAAAAAGGAATAAATTAGAGCATAAGAGGTTGAATGACTTGGTTTTTGTTTGTTACAATTTAAAGCTTCAGGAAAGATATGTTATTATCATTATTAATTTCGATATAATTTCTTATAATTTTCTAATAATTTAATTTTATTATTTACCAAGAGTCTTAATAGTACAAATAGTTCAACTGATCCAATTTTCATTGATAATATTGATATTTTGGTGGATTGGGTTTCTGAAGAACTGAATTTGACAGATGTTAATGACTTGGAAGATAATCTTGGATGGGAAAGCATTGACATGTCATTTAGTACATTAAATTTGAATGATAATGATGATGAATTAAAGATGAGGATTTTGTACCAAATGATAACTGGGATCAGTGCAGTTATAACGGGTATCCTCCCATTGACGATTGAATTTCGTTTTAGGTTTTATTTCCTCTTCTTTTAATTTTACTTATATTTGATGTTTATGTTAAATTCTATATATATAATGTAATTGTAAATATTTTTGTTTCAGGTTTAACTTCTACTTGATTGTTTCCTCTTCATGAATTCTTTTAGTAAATTGTAATAGTTAAGAATATTTATTGTTTTTTATTGAATGTTTTGATGTAATTATTATTTATTAAAATGATGAAATTGTATTATTGTAATATTTTAAATACTTTATATTATTC
>JANQAP020016193.1:0-11111 GCA_026874005.2 Erythroxylum coriaceum | reverse complement strand
TATTTTAATCATATCTTGACCTGTAGAGCTCCGAATGAGATGATTATTATTTCAAAATAAACTAGAGACATGGAGCTCCAATTTTTCTAAAGAATTTAATTTTTTATTTCACTGTTTGGACTAGTTTTATCTGATCATGCATTTCAATGTAATGAGAAGCATCAATTCACATATCATGCTTTTAGTACTTTTCATTCAATGTACTTATGTCATATATCAAATCCTTAGGATCTAAGTCTGGAATTCATCATTTAGTTGTTCACAAATTCCACAATACACATACAATTCAAACGAAAATAGATATAATTGAATTTACACATCTAGGTTAACTCATAGTACACTCTAGAAAATCTATTACCTTGATGATCCGGCAATATCTGGATGTCAGCGATTAACTTGTGCGTCTATAGTCAAGCAATACACACATAGTTCACATATTACTAAGTTATTCAATCAAATGAATATTCAATCATGCACATATATATGTGTCATGTTCAATTTATGCTTAATTGACTTTCCAGGTATGTATCCTTATTTACAAATCTTGACCATTCATAATCATTACATGTATATAAATAGTTGTATTTAGGTTCATACCTTAAGTAAACTTGATTATCCTAAATTCATCATTCATACATTTACTAACCCTTTTCTAGTAATATATTCGCACAATTTTTTCCCAATTCTCATTCATTTATACCTAATACACATTACTCATATCAGTTGGATCATATTTGCATTCATAAGAACACCTTTATTCCTTTAACAACTCAAAATTTCCAGATTGAAATACATTGATATCAAGACAATCCATTCATTAAGTAATGAAATCAATTAACAACCGAAACTTATCGAACCCTTAACCAATTAATCAAGCAACAATCTAGGTTCATTTCAAGCCTTAATCAAGTCCAAATACACCAATGTAGAGTGACTTATCCTCATTTGGTTCAGCAAATTCACAAAATCGAAATTATCATCTCAAAGTTTTGGTCACGATTGTCATGTACCTTCCCACGATCGTGGGATGAGTGGCCCAATGTGAACTATCCAATTTCTCTCAATTCTCCACGAATTTCATCTACTTAGGATCATCATTAACACTTCAAATTTTCCAGAATTCATAGCCTCAAAAGCAACTTCAATTCATGTTAATATAGCTTCTATCTTGGTTACATTAAAGCTCTCTAAATTCTATTCATTTATGTCACCAAAAATCATTCTTACACATACACTAACATCCCTATTTTTTTTCCAGATTCAAAAGAAAACTCTTTCATATCAAATTCAAAATACCTTCATAACAATCTATTAATTATACCTCAATTCCTCGTCGAGTTCATCTTGATTTCTAGCTCAAAATCATTCATTTAACAGCTCATAAACTATTATTTTTCATGCATGCTAAACAGAACAAAAACTACCATTTATGCATCATTTTTCTAACACATATTTAATACCATTACTTCAATCAATCCTACATGCAGTTCATCCCAATTCAATCATCATAAAATTTTATTATAACTTGCCACAAAGATCAACATTTCACTTACTTGTTTAGCTCAAATTCTACCTCAATTATAAAGCTAACCTAGCCTTCCATGCATGCAAACAAAATTCCAAGAACAAGATGGGAGTAGAATGATTTCACTAACAATAAGACAATAGAATATTGGAGTGGCAAAGCATAAAATTTAGGCAAAAACTTAAGGTTGTGAGGTTATGTATGTATGTCAGTAATGAGAGAAGGAAGAAGAAAATAGCATATAGCAAAAACAAAAGAAAAGATAGCCATCCATATGTGTGGATTATGGGGTGTAGGTGTGTGGTGAGGGTTGAGACACTTGTCAAATAAAGGACCATGTTATATGTCCTCTTCTTAAACTAACAGATGTCATTTAAATATCTAGTCCACTTATCACTTAGTTTCTTAAGCCATTTGTCACCCAATTGTCTAAGCCATTTGTCACTCAATTCTACTGCCACGTGTTACTATTTCATAGGTCTAGTCAACCTAATTTCTCACATGTCAACTTGTCTTGCCATTTAAGATTTTTCCTAGACTAAATGTACATTTTAATTAATCACTCTTCCAATTGTAACAATTAATTCAAAATTATTGATTGTAATCCCTCAAACCAAAATTCAAGACATAAGCAATACACAATCAAATCATTATTTTAAACATTTCACACCCCTAAACATGTCAATTGAGTACACATACTATCTTTGCAATGTTTTATAAATCATCATTCATGTACGTATATGCTCATGTTAAGCAAGTGAATGAAATGAACCTCATAAATTCTAAAATCATATGACTCAAAAGTCTAATATTCTAACCCTCAGTAAGTTTTGGAAACTGGCTATTACAAATTTAGTTGTGCATTACTCAAAGTTAAGCTAGCATAATAAATCACACATAAAGATTTCTCAACTTTTTGGCCCAAAACAATTCCATAGCAAAATTAGAAGCATTACATATAATTTCAAAAGGTAAAGACCAATCAGGAGCCACAATAATCAATACAAAGATCAAATTTTCTTTAAGAACAGTAAAGACATTAAGGCATTCCTCATTAAAATCAAAATGGGCATCTTTTACTAGCAGTTAGCATAAAGGATGACTTATCTTAGAAAAATCTTTAATAAACCTCCTATAAAATCTAACATGTCCTATGGATGGCGGAAGCTTTTCTATAACTTTAGTTTTAACCTTATCAACCTTGATTCCCCTTTTTAATACAACATCACCTTGGACTGTTCCTTTTTTACTATAAAATGACTCTTTTCCTAACTTAAAGTCAAGTTGCATTAAATACATCTTTCAAGCACACGAGTCAGCTTATTTAGGCAATCGTCAAAATAGGTACCAAAAATCAACCATAAATACCTCGATAAAGTCCTCAATCATGTATGAGAAAATGGAAAACATGCACTTTTGAAATGTTGCAGGTGCATTACACAACCCAAATGGCATCCTCTTAAAGGTGAATGTCCAAATGGACAAGTGAATGTCATCTTTGCTTGGTCTAAAGGAGCAATCGGTATCTGGTAATAACTTGAAAGATCATAAAAAAACAATAAAATTTATGTCCAGAAAGTTTATTCAACATTTGATCAATAAAAGGGAGAGGAAAATGGATCTTTTTGGTCGCCGCATTTAGTTTCCTATAATCAATATACATTCTCCATCCAGTGGTGGTCCTAGTAGGTACTAACTCATTCTTATCATTTCGAACAATAGTAATGCCAGATGTTTTTGAAACCACATACACTGGGCTCACCCACTTGTTATGCACAATTGGATAAATCACTCCCTCATCAAGCATTTTCAAAGCTTCCTTCCTAACTACCTCCCATATATTAGGATTGAGTCTTCTTTGGGTCTCTCTCACTGGTTTAGCCCCATCTTCTAGGATAATCCTATACATGCACATGGAGGGACTAATCCCCTTAATGTCACTCAAATTCCATCCTATGGCCTTTTTCATTCTTTTTATCTAACTCAGAGCTCTTTCTTCTTGATCAACATCTAAATTAGATGCAAGAATGGCCAAATATGTTTCCCCTTTAACCTAAAAACACATATTTCAAACTTTTAGGTAACTCTTTCAACTCTACTTTTGGTGGGGTTGCATTAATCTCTCTATTGGAGGTTGTCTCTCAGAATTAAACAAACTCTTCTCCCACAACATTGACTAACAACTGGAAGTACTTGTTAAACTCTTCAAAGAAGGCTTTCTCAGTATGTTCTGACTTGAAGATTGCCCTTCGAATTGATTCTACCTTTGAAAATTCTGATATGTTGGTTGGGGCTGCACTAGTGGGTTACTGGACTTCTAAGAGAAAATGGGGTGGTTTCTCCAACTAGGGTTTTAGGTATTTGAATATGGGTCATTCTGCACCCTCAGTTGAAAACCATTAAGTGAATTTGCTTATTCTTACTCACCTGCAAAAGATTCAAAAGAATATGTGCAAACATTAGCCCTATGACTAAAATTTCCACATATACCACATACCTCATGACTCAGAGCGTCTTGAGATTGTCTCATGGTTAGTATTTTCACAGGCTTTGTGAGCTCGCCAATTGCATAACCATTTCTTGATTTGATCTTACTTTATGAACTCTAGCTCCTCTCCCTCTCACACTTTTTTTTTTAGAATTGGTCCATAACATTTCGAAGATCTCATATGTTTCTTCTGCAATCTTCTCTCCCACAGCTCCTCCTACTGCATTGTCCATCGTATACTGACATTGTTGTGTCAATCCATCATAAAAGAACTAGGTCTGCATGTGGAATGGAAAATGATGGCATGGAAACTGAATGAGCAGGAGTTTGAAGCATTCCCACACCTCATGGAAAGACTCTCCCTCCATCTGAGTGAAGGTAGCTATCCTTGTCTATAACTTAGAAGTCTTCTGATGGGAATAGAACTTCCCCATAAACTTGTTGTATGCTTTTTTCCATATAGTCAATGAACTAGGTGGAATGGTCATCAGCCATGCCTTGGCCCAATCTTTCAATGTGTATAGGAAGCACCTCATCTTGAGTTTATCTTCACATAGTCCATCCAACGAGAATGTTTGGAGAGTGGTATAGAATTCCTGAGTTAAAGGGTCTTCATTGGGAACCTATAGAAAATGGCAGCATATTGTAGTAGATACTCTTCAACTCATAGTTTCTGGCTACCTCTCCTAGAAGAATGATTGATGTAGAAGTACCAATTACTGTTCTGGCATACTCCTTCATTAATGGCTGCCTTTCACCCATTTGTTGATCTTTTGGTTTGAATTCCTTGAGATTGTCTCCAAAGTCCCTTGGAAGTTCTCTTATCCGATGTACGTACCAATAAAGGGAGCAGGTTCACCTCCTTAATAAGAAAACTACTAAAACAACTCAATAAAATAACATGACAAAAATGTATGCATAAATAGACAAAACAAATGATGAAACATTCAAAATCACTTTAGCAAATAAAAACAATCAAAATTAATTCAAGTTCAAAACATTAAACATCTCCCCGACAATGGCGCCAAAAACTTATTGTGACCAAAAAGTTCTAAAAAGACCTAGGATTACCTACTCGCAAGTATATGAGATAGATGTAGCTAATAACCTAGGGTCGACTCCCACAGAGGTGAAATTAGTCAACTTAAATTAAGTTTGAATTAAAAAGAAAAATAACAACAATGCATTCCTAAACATTCTATCTCAATTGTTGAGTGAAAGCTTTTAAGGAAAATTACAAAATTAAATTGAAAAGTAGACGGAATCAATTGGGAGCAAAGACAAATAGATTAATCAAAGTGGAAAAACTCTTAAAAATTAATTTCACTAATTTAATCTCCTATGCATGATTAAGGGAAAATGATTAGATTGTTATCTTACTAAAATTAATAGTTAGGTTTTAAATCGATTCGAGTAATGAACTAGTCTAACTTTCGTAATCAACAAGTTATTATCCCAATTAATTATGAAAACCTGACTACCAATTACCACTTAAGTTAACATATTTCTAGTTCTTAACCTAAGAGTCCATAGTTTCACAATTCGTATTAAACTTCTTCTCTTGAATCTTCATTTAACACTAAAGTGATGCAAAGTTTGGCTATTCTATTACATCCATTTAGTTCAAAAACCATAGCAATAAATAATACAACATATCTGTAACCCAATCATGCATATTCAACTAAATAACTACATTAATTCTTAAGAAAAGAGATCAGCCCATTATATCATACACATGCTTCATTATACTCAAATACTTCAATCCCATATTACTGTCAACAGAAGTTTGAAAACAACAACCCAATAACTAATTAAATGAACTATGACAAGATAACAAGCAACAATCATTAAGCTAACAAGAGTATGTATCAGTTAATACCAACAGAATAGTAAACTCAAAGAAACAAGCAACGGATGAGGAATTAGAAAAGCAAACAGAGGGTCGAATAATGAGATATTGGAGGTCTTCTACATTCTCAACTTTCAGCTTTGATTCTCGTCTTCTGCTTTAGTTGCTCTCCTCCAACTGAGTGTTTGTTCAAGATCAACTCCAGCTCTCACTTTCGGCCTCTCTTCCCAGCTCCCACTTCTCTGCTATCGCTTTCTTCTTCTCCTTCTTAGACTATATCTATTTCTCATCTCTGTTTATCTTCTTTTTCTCTATCCCTCTGTGCCTCCCATGTTTGTGCCTCTGTGTAAGTGAACGAATAAAACAATAAATGAAAGATGATTCTCTTCAGTCACCACCCCCTTCCTTTTTATTAGACTCTCTTTAGGTTTAGGGTTGTGTGCCTCCACGTTGTGAGCTGCCACGTATTAAAGCCAAAATTAATCTTAAAACTTCTCATGGGCGTGCATGAGGAGTTATGGGTATGATTCCCTTGTCGCAACTGTGCATAGGGAGTTATGGGTGTGACTCCCTTATCACACCCTTGCATTAACCATACATGGTGGTGACAAAAAATCACCATCTTGCACGATGGTGACTTACTAAGTCAACATTGTGCATAACATTTCTTTATTCTTTTTTTCTTTCCTTTTTCTTTCCTTTTTTTAATTTTCATGTAAAAATTACATGACTTTGGTGTTTTAATGTAAAATTCGCAAAATAACCCAATTAATTCACGACACCATTTTCACTAAATTAATCTAACATTTGGATCATAACACAAGGATTTGTAACCAAAATTAAGATATGAAGGCAATTAAAAGCAACGGAAATTAGACAAAACAACTATTGTACAGTGTTCGTTGTTGTAACAATTTTTTTTCCTGTTGGGGTTGCCTTTTATTTCTGTTGTCCACTTTCTACACTGTCATTTTTTTGTGCTATATAGACTACTTTTGTCATTTTTATTCTATCCTCTTATTCTATATTTTCTTCTTGTGGTATTGCGTTTTGATGCTTTCTTTAATTACATCAGTCCATTAACCTACAATAAAAATATTTCAACTTAGGCTAATTTTTACAGAAAAATTTAGAAGAAATAATTTTAGGCCTTAAATAATAAAATATGAATAATCATGCCCAAATGTGTAATAAGAATAATTAAATGGGCTAAATTTAGGAGGATAAAAGATGCAATATTTTGCACTTATCAAATATATCTAATATCTTTGAGCTGGCAATCTTAGAGCCTCAATGGCTAGCTTTTATGCCTTGTATCATTTTTAGATCAATTAATATAATAATATCATCAAGAAACATGATACAAGCTAGTTTGGAGCTGCAAAAATCTCCCAAAAACTTCTTTCATCCTATAACTAACTATTAATAAATGATTCAGGACAAAGGTCAAACTTACATCCATTTTCATTAATCAAACTTGAACATTTTTTAGCTAAGAGGATGAAACAATGACTTCCTATACATTAATTACCACTATACCTCACTGTTTTGGAGCAAAATCCAAATTATATGCAATTTGTATTGCAACTAGAATCAATGTAATATATTTTTCTAGGCTCAAAGCCTATAAATTATAGCAAGGTAGATCTCTCATTCTTCAAGCTGACTTGTAGTTGCTCAATTTATATAATATGGAACTAAAGGAACTAAAGAACTTTCAAGAAATTTCATATGGACAACACATATTTTTATGGTAAGTTGTAATGATGGATTAGATTAGGAATCATGGTGGCAACAGGAAAGTAAGTAGGAGAATCACTATTACCTTGAAATTGCCTTGAAATTAATTGTATTTAGATATATCTTAGATATTTTTAGAGAACCAAACCATGATTTGATGAAGCAGTAGATTCTAAATGAAACATAAAACAATAGAGGCCAAAGATACCACTTGTATAGAGGAACATACACACTTTGAGACATACTGTATCTTCTGTTACTTTTGTACTTAGATTGCAATTGAGACATTGATCTCTTTTAAGGCTACAAAAATGAGCCAACTTATTTTCCTACACTAGTTGCAAGTAAGTATTACTCTAAGACTAATTTTCACCCTTATACTCCTCAACTAAACTTTTATTAATTCATTTTAATTTCCATAAAAATGATATCAATAAGAACACACTACATACTAATGCCCAATCATCATCAAACATGAGCAAAAAGCAAGTAAATATGAAAAGTAAGGGTAAGAGATACATAACCAACTTATAGTAATTTTTTCCTCCTTGACCTACATTTACAACCTAAGATCCTCTTATAAATTCAAATTCTTTAAACCATCTTCTTTAATGGATGAAGAGAAACCACTATAAATTTTTTTCTTCATTAATAAAGACAAGCCATATAAAATTCTTGCTTCAATGTTTAAGAGCATCCATACAATCACACTAAGGTCCTTATGGAAAAATATATTTAACACAGCTAAGATTAAACAATAAAAATTTATTAACTCCTCAAATTGTTTACACAAAACTGGCAATGAACTAAACCTTTTCCTTATAAGAGTTCTCTCAATAACTTGTAATTATTTCTCTCAATTATAAGTTTAACTCTTCTAATCACTTCAATTCACTTACATCCCTTGTTTCTTATTGCTTCTCTTACGTATTTTAAAATTAGGAAGGATCTTTATGATTTTTCCCCTATAAATAATACCAGTATAACTCCTTTCCTTTTACAACTAAATATGATCGAGAACATTTATTCTTTAAATGTAGATACTCCAAAGCGGTTTGGGTAGAAATTTACATTTGCTACCTAATGCCTACCTCAATTAGGATTGAATATAAGCTCTAAATTGGATCATTCGTACTGCGAATTAGAGGTTACAAGATGCCCTAATGTATAAAACTACCTTCATAACTACTATTTATTCTATATGTAAGCAAAGAAACAAGAGGATCTACATGAATGGGGAAGTTAACAAGTACAGCTTAGCTGAAGACACCATCAATCAAGTTCGAGCCATTATGATAGCTAAATTTGAGTAACATACTATATCCACATGATTGAAGACCAACTGGAATTTATAGCAATTACTGTTAAATTGCATTGCCTTTGTAATTTATTTTTGTCTTTATTTTTGTAATTTATTTCATGTTGAAATCATTGTAATGTTGAGATAGCTTTGTTATAATTAATTTAATCCTTAGTCAAATTTTTTAAAAAAAGATCATTTGTTCTTAATGCCTATATAATTATATAGATCCGACATCTCAATAACCATAAAAGAACACCTTATTTTACTCACTCCATCAGTCTACTAAGTTAACTATGTTTTTCTGGTTAAATAAATTGGATAACCAATATCCCCTCCTAGCTCTAGTATGAATAATAACTATAAAGAGTCTTGGACTTTAAAGTTTGGGACTTGGACTTTTCAAATTTTATTAGGTCAGTGCGTAAGTCATTAGTATCTTTTTTTTGCCCTTGAGCCCATTTTAATTTAACCATCTTTCCTACTTATTACCTAACTCCATCTTATTTCAACTTTGATTTGACCATTTTTTAATTATGACATTCATATAAACAACCTTTAAATAGTACAAAGTAAAAATTACATCTTATTATTTTTTAAATTTAACGGAAAGGTTATTAAGCCTAAAATAATATAGTATTTTAAAATTTGCAAAACTTATAATTAAATTAAATTGAAATAGCTTTCTAAAATTTGAAAACATGGGTCTACATGAAAATAAATAAGGTAAAAGATATTGTAGTTTAAATTTCAAGTATTGACAATAAATGGGTAAATATAGAGGGATGAAAAATTTGTATGCTTATGCCCATTTTCCACCTTAAGGCTTATTAGCTACTATTTTATTTCCTTCTTGTTAGGTTTGTTGGCTAACTATATAGTGATTAAAAGATGCGTATAAATGGATGTGGTGTCATCCTACCTTTAACTTGAATTTTGGGTAGCAAAGTGGTATCAGAGCTCATCAAGTAACCCCCTGGTCACCCCACATCCCAAGTTTGAATCCTCAAAAGGGATCTGGCTTGCAGTGAAAACGTGGTGGATGCATATAAAAGGTTGTGGTGTCATCCTACCTTCAACTTGAGTTTTGGGTAGTAAAGTGTTAGCAGATGTCAAATCTTTCAAACAACCACCACACTCTGCTTGCGTATATTCTAATGACATAAGCATATTCCATTCCCACATTGATTGATCTGGGATTCGAACTCTAGACGTGGGTTGTCCCAAGCCATAGCATAGTATCTCTGATAACACTTTGCTACCTAAAACTCAAGTTGAAGGTTAACAGATACCAAATCTTTTAAACAACTTTATTTCTTTTAATTGGATTTCAAAATTTATATGTTTATCTAATAATTCATCTAGTTGTTTTGTAATACTTATAATCTATTTTTAAGATTTTCTTTTGGTTCATTAAGTTGATTTTTAATCATGTTGCTTAAGTAATTTGGTATCGCCTTACCTTCAACTTAAGTTTTGGGTAGCAAAGTGGTATCAGAACTACCAGGCTATGGCTTGGGTCACCCCATGTCGTAAGCTCGAATCCAAGATCAATCAATGTGGGAATGGAACCCACTTGTGCATTCAGAGTATACGCATGCATAGCGTGGTGGTTGCTTAAGTAATTTGGTATCGCCTTACCTTTAACTCGAGTTTTAGGAAGCAAAATGGTGCTACCTAAAATATGTCATTGCTACCTAAAACTCGAGTTGAAGGTAAGATGATACCAAATTACTTAAGGAACCACCACACTCTGCTTGCGTATACTCTGATGATACAAGCGGGTTGTATTCCCATATTGATTGATCTATGATTCAAGCTTTTAACATGGGATGACCTAAGCCGTAGCCTGGTAGCTTTGTAACTAGTTTGCTACCTAAAACTTGAGTTAAAGGTAAGGTGATACTAAATTACTTAAGCAACTTTTGCTACCCAAAACTTGAGTTGAAGGTAAGATGACACCACAACCTTTTATACGCATCCACCATGCTTTCATTACAAACCAAATCTGTTTCGGGGATTTGAACTTGGGACGTAGGGCAACCAGGGGGTTACCTGATGAGCTCTGATGTTAGACCCCGAGTTCGGAGTCTAACTCCTGTTCATGCTTGCTCTGATACTAACTCTGTTATTTTCATGCATGCAGAATATCTTAATACGTCAGTTATCTCCCAAAGATAACATCTACCTTTCAACCTGAATCCTCTCA
>JANQAP020016116.1:0-11114 GCA_026874005.2 Erythroxylum coriaceum | reverse complement strand
TTTTCGTATAACGTTAGTGATATTCTTTTAACAAGTTAGAGAAGTTCTTATCAGAAATATTAAAGATTTTGTATTTACGAAAAGAATACACAATTCAGCCCCCCTTCTTGTGTATATCATATATTGTACGTAATTTCTATATTAACGTGTGATTTACTTCAGATCTCATAGAGAGTTTGTGTAAAGTTGTTGAAATGAAATTAATAGGTGTTTAAGTTTCGGGGGATTTTGGTTTTTAAGAATAATAAAATAAAATAAAACAAACCTAATAAAAACATATTAAAGAAAACGTGTGAAAAATGATACAAGTAGGGAATTCAATAAGGACCTGGTTCTTTGATTCAATCTCGACCTACACCCTAATCAAACATATTTCAATGATTTGTTGTTCTTAAACCTCTCCTAGTAACTATTAATCATGGGTTAATAATTAACTCGAGTTTTCACTTAGGTTTTGTTTAATCAAGATATGATCATTAATTAAACCTAACCACTGAATAACCTAGGATACAATCTCTAGATTTAATTTGGCAGTAGTATTACTAATTAGGAAAACCGATTAATCAAGGAAACAACCACATATGATGTGTCATTTAACCTAGGTTTTTTTATTCTTAATGATTGCGAATCATTAGTCGCTACACACGAATTTCAACATAATAATTATGGATTATATCGAAAATATAGCAATGGATTTGAAAATAAACGATTTAATGTATGCATTAAAATCATCCTTTCATAATGCCCAATGGGTTCATACACAAATAACTAAACAATAACGAGAGTATGATTATCCATACAAAAACCCCATATCAATTAATATAGGATAACACATTCAATTTCTAATGAGAGAAAGAAACAACAAAAACAAAGAAAAATATTTAACCCGAGTCTTCAAGGTCGATGTCACCTTCGAACTGGCGTTAGGACGTATAGCCCTTCATGGGTCTCTCCCAAGAAAATGCTTAAGCCCCTCTAAGAATAACCCAATTGAAACCCCTTAACAGTGTCCCCCTTCTCTTTTGTGTTTCAAGCTACTGTTCTGTCTATTTTGTGAATTAATTTTTGGTCCACCCCTACTGTTCACTCTTCTTAAAAACTCACACACCTTCTTTACACTGTCATTTTCTCCCAGCCAGCTTATTTGTGTGTTGTTGTTTTGCTCCTTGTTTCCCACTTTGTTGGCACATTTTGGTCTCTCCCTACCTACTGTATGCGTTGCCGTTTCTTTTCCATCATGCATTGCATTTTGGTGTGCGTATATTACTAGTGTGTTTTCTCATTTGCAGTCATTTTCTTCATGCTTCCCACCTGCTATGTGTTGCCATTTTGGTGCTCCTTGGTTGTGCATTTTGCTATTGACTTCCTCCTTATGTTGTTGCATAGATTGTCGTTTTAATGCATGTGGTGTTTGATTGTGGACTACTGGAGTTTTAATCATCTCCACATAATTAACACAATTACATTAGTCCATTAAGCCTACAAAATAGTTAAACTTAGGACAATTTTACAATAAAATTCAAAATAAATAATTTTAGGTTTTAACTAATAAAATATGAATAATCATGCCCAAATGTGTAATAAAAATAATTATATGGACTAAGTTTAGGAGGATAAAAGATGTAATATTTTACACTTATCATCTATCCACTATTTTTCTACTTCTTCCTAGATAAAGGTTTTTCACTCATCTTCTTCAATTACCTCTTGCCACTTCTATACTTCCTCTTCTTAGATGGAGACTTCTTCTTCTTTCAGAAGCTCTTCTTATAATCTCATTTTATTTATAAAGCTGATAGGCACGTCGTAACACTAGTCAAATTAAAACAACTAGACTACTACTATAGCAGTGGTGAGTCTAGGTCAATCACATAGGGAGTGTTCGGTTAGCTTATAGAATGAAATTAATTGATGTTTAGGTAATGTGGGGTTTGGATTTAATAAGAAAATAAAATAAAATAAACCTAATGAAAACAAGTTAAAGAAAACATATGAAAAATGATAAAATTGAGGAATTTGGAAAGGATCTGGTTCTTTGGTTCAATCTCGGTTTACACCGTAATTAAGCATAATTCATTGATTTGTTGTTTTTTATCTTTCTTAGCAATTATCGGTCATAGATTAACAATGAGCTCTGTTAATCCCAATTTTTCCTTAGATCCTAGTTAATTACAAAGTGCTCATTAATTAACCCTAGCTATCGAGAAACCTAGAATAAGCTCTCTAAGTTTATTTAGACAACTGCCTTATGAATCAGAAAAATATACCAATCTAGGTAATAATCACATAAGCTCAGATTATTTAATCTATGTTATGTTATCTCTAATAATTCAGAACCATTAGTTGCTACAAATGAATTAGGAATACAATGACTACGTATTACATTCGATTTTAGCAATGGGTTTTCATAAAAAATGATTCAACAGAGCATTAAAATCATCATCATTCAAATACCCAATCAATCCATACAAGATAACATAATCAATTTATAATGAGAGAAAGAAATAACAAAACAATAAAAAATACTTAACTTTGGTCGTCGGCGTCGATATCACCTCCGAACCGATGTTGGGATCTTAGCCTTCCATGGGTCTCCTCAGAAAAAGGTTCAACCCCCACAACTAACCCTAGCCGAGACCCCTTTTTGCTCCTCTCACTCGCAAGCTCTCTTCTCTCTACTATTTACTGATGTGAAAAATAAACATGTTTGTCCATTTTTACTATTCACGTCTCCTTCTGCCGCAAGCTCTCTACTCTTGTCTCTTGCTACTGTTCTTGATGTGATGATTTAACAAGCTGGGTCATGCATACTATTCACAATTTTCTCAAAATCCTAGACACACCTTTCACCTGCTACATCTGCATTTCATGCCTTGCATGAAACACAGTCGTATTCATTAAACGTATATGTTTTCTTTTCCCACTCTACTAGCGCAAGCTACTATTCTCCCTACTTCTTGAATTAATTATTGGTCCACTGGTACTATTCACTTGTTAAAAACATATGCCACTTTCGTGTTTTCTTCCTTTAGCTGTGCATTTTGTTGCTTGGCGTGGACTACTGTTTGCATTTTTTAGGTCCTCTAAACGTCCAACATGCTGTGTTTTGATACTCCTTAATGTTGTCATTTTGCTCATTCATTCGTTGTCACATGCATTTTGCTCTCTTATTATTTCGTCATTTTCCCAGCAAGCATTTTTAATTCTTCTTCTTTGTATTTTTATTTTTTTTCTTCTTCTTGCTTCATAAAGACAAGTGAAAATTAATCTTCAGAAAATGGCCCAAATTTAGTGCTTTCGACTCACTTTATTTTCTTTGCTTCCAAATTGTACCTAAAATCATATATGAATTAAAATGAGTATCTTAAGCATTTTCATATCATTAATTGCTAAGTGTAAATGATTAAATGTATCAATAATTAAACACATATCAATTTCCCCTATACTTAGCTTTTGTTTGTCCTTGGGCAAAACATCCAAATTAAGCTCAAAGACCCGAAACATTTACTCAGTTTCCATATTTTCCAAGACTATATAATCATGACCAAAGATGAATGACTTTCAAAAATCATAGTAAGAATTCAACATTCAATGCTTCTACTCATGATCGATCAACAAGCATCATCTTCGGAAACCAAGCAATCTAATGGTAGACTCAAAAAATGTGTTTAAGTAAAATATATCTATAGGTACACTCAACACCATTCATGCTCATGACAATCCACAATTTTGCGTATCATTTCATTTCTCCACCACTATAATTCGCATGCAAAATAATGGATCAAAGGACTTTTCAAGGTTGCAATGTGGGCAAAGGTAAGGTGAGACGTATTTGGGTCAAGTAACATGAAAGCCATCAAAGCTAGTGAAAAAAAGCAACATTCATCAAAGACTAGGTACCATCAGGTATAACGAATGCAACATTTATATTTCACAACCCCATTCAGCTCTCACACACAAACCATATGAAGCATATACCAACCCGAAGGAAACACTCATACAATTTATGCCAACAATATATTGAAATCATAACAGTGAACCTTCCAAGCCAACATCAACCTCATATTCAACATACTCAATTAACACATTCATCACAACTCTAAGAAGATGCATTAATCATGAATAACTTTGCAAACTCATATGCACTTCCTCTTTGATAAATTTATTTTAAAAAAAATTTGTTTCATTCTTTTCTTTTTCTTTCTTTCTTTCTTTTTCATTTTCTTTTCTTGTGCTTTTCTATTTTCTCTTTTCTTTCTTTATTTTCCTTTCTTTTTTACATTAAAAGAAACTACATTAACTTGGGAATTTCAATTATAATACATAACAAAACATCTCAACATTAACCAACCACACATATGTATAACCCCACAATTACACTTTTGTACATCACAAACTCACCAATCATAAACGTTCCACTAGCTTTATGGCTTGGGTAGGACATTTGGTTAAGTATAAAGCATATAATATGGTTGATACAAATTGAAAGGCTAATGAGGCTCAAAGGGGATTATCAAAAAGGAAAATCATATAATGGGTAGGCTATTTGGCTAATGTAGTTCGGAAAAGCAAAGAATGCCTAATCATGTCCATGTTAATGTATGTCATAAAAATATGGTCTTGAATAGAAATTCAAGGCAAAATCAGGATGTACATGTCATGAAGGTCACACATTATCAAAAGACAATGAGACTGATATGAATGTGTCAACCAAATAAGGCTCAAAATCTTACCGGCTTTGTCTACCACTAGTCACCACTCTTCTAAAGATAATACACATCGACCAATCACAAGAGTAAAAATACATGCTAATGTTGCTATGAAATTCTCTAGTCAATTTATTATCTACTCATGACTATATAATCCCAGAAGCAACAGAAAATGAGAAAATGTTTGTTTGTTTGTTTGTTTTATTCTTTCTTTCATTTTGATTGAAAACTTAAAACAAGCAAGAAACAAACTAACATAGAAACATACATGCATAAAAAGTAATAAATGTGAAAATTTAAAAGCAAAGAAATTTACTTCCTTTGGGTTGTCTCCCAAGAAACACCTGTGTTGAGGGTCACTGGCTCGACTCCTTCTTCTCCTCACGTGACAAAATTATGATCTTCTGATGACACATACAGTTCTTCAATGTGAGGTTTTTCAGGGTAGGGTCTTGGTTGATAATCATTCCCATTTAGGCCCTTCCCTATCCTCAGACTTTCAATCTCGACTAAGTCCATACACTCAAGAAATATTTTGAGCATCTCTTCACCTTTTTCTTTCTCGTTTAGTTGCTTTAATTTGCTATGTAAAGGTGAAGAGTTAGTTTTAAAAATAATAATGGTGGATTTAAGCATAGAAACCAGAGAAAAAGTCTCCTCATAGTCTATACCCTCCTTTTGAGTATAGCCCTTAGCTACTAATCTAGCTTTAAAGATCTCTACCTTTCCATCAAATCCTCTCTTCCTTTTGAAGAATCGTTTACACCTAGTGGTAAATCTACAAGGATCCAGACTTCGTTGACATATATGGAATCTATTTCCGATTCCATTGCCTTAAGCCACTTTTCTGCATCAACATCATTAATAGCCTATGTAAAAGTAATGGGATCCATTACTTCTTAGTTTGAGATGGCAATTATGCCTTCTCCTAGACCTAGATACCTATCTGGTTATCTCACAACCCTCCCACTACGTCTAGGCACTACTTGATGTTCAGGCTGCTCTTTTAATTTAACTCTTGAATCCATTTCGACGTTTTGTTCCGCTATATCCAAATAAACTCTTGGTTTGGATGAAATAGCTAACTCCTTTAGTACTACTTCACTTCTTCCTTTGTGATTTCTCATAAATTCTTCCTCCAAGAAGATCGCATTTGTCGACACAAATACCTTCATGTCTTGAGGACTGTAAAAATAGTACCCTTATGCACCCTTAGAATATCCTATAAACAAACATACTTCTGACCTTGGTTCCATCTTTGTCGATTCAGGCCTCAGAACATGGGCTCGACATCCCCAAGTCCTCAAGTGCCCCAATAAAGGCACTCGTTTAGTCCATAACTCCTTAGGTGTTTTAGGCACCGATTTAGATGGAGCAAAGTTAAGAAGATAAGTTTCCGTTTATATGGCATATCCCCAGAACAATTCTGGAAGGCTAATGTAGGACATCATTGATCTTACCATTTCCAATAGAGTCCTATTCCTCCTCTTAGCTACACCATTCTGTTGAGGCATTCTGGGACTTGACAAGTTGGAAAAAATTCCATTATCAATTAGGAATTGTTGGAACTCTCCAGATAAGTACTCACCACCTCGATCCGATTGAAGTTGTTTTAATGGCTTACCTAATTGCTTCTCAGCTTCAGCTTTGAATTCTTTGAACTTTTCAAAGGACTCACTATTTTTATGCATCAAGTACAGATAGCCATGTCTAGAGTAATCATCTATAAAGGTTATGAAGTATTCATAACCTCCTCTAGCTTGTACGTTCATGGGCCTACACACATCAGTGTGTACCAGATCCAACATAGATTCTGATTTGTTTCCTTTGGAAGGAAATGAGGCCTTGTTCATCTTTCCTTCAATACAAGATTCATAGGTGGGTAATGGACAATTGTCCAAACCCATAAGGATCCCATCCTTCACTAACCTATCAAGTCTTTTTTGATTGACATGACCCATCCTTAAGTGCCACAGATATTTTGAATTAATGCTAGATTTATTGTATTTTCTTGGTTTTATTAATTTTGTGGTGTTTAGTGAGCCAGTCACAGGTTCTATAAAGAACAATCCCTATTTAATTACCGCATTATAAATAAAATCCTTACTCTCATATATTGAAACAACATTTTCAAAATATAAGGAATAACTCGATTTTATTAAACAAAAAATAGAAATCATGTTCCTTACAATCATTGGGATGCAAGATACATCCTCCAAATATAACCTATGACCACTAGGAAAGTCTAAGATAACTACTCCTACCGCTTTTGCCAAAACATAGGATCCATCCGCTATCTTGACTTGAAATTGGCCTTTAGGCAGTTTTTTCCTTTGTTGGAACCCCTGCATAGAATTACAAACATGGTCAGTGGTTCCTGAACCTAATATCCAAGAATTAGATGAATCTGCCACATTTCTAGTTCCTAACAAACATAAGAATCCCATACCTTGTTTGCTCTTGAGGGTCTCAAGGTAGATCGTGCAGTTCCTCTTGTAGTGGCCCTTCTCACCATAGTGGAAACATTTTCCCTTGGTGTCCTTTTTGGCCTTCTTTTTTATGGGTTGGGCTTTGACCCCTATTTGGGCCTTCCCTTTCTTTATACCCTTCTTCTTTTGCTTGCCCTTACCCTTGGGCTTAGAAGAAGATACCACATGAGCCTTTGACCCATTAGACCTGATATTTAATATCTCCTCTGTATTCTAAAGGGTATTCATCAACTCACTTAAGGTGTAATCCTTGATGTTGAGCTCATAGTCTAACTTAAACTGCTGAAAAGAAGAGTTTAAGCTGCTGATGATCATGATCATCTACGTTTCCGCATCCATTTCTGCCCGAAGCAACTCGACCTTAGTAACCGCAGAGATTATCTTAAGCATGTAATCCCACATCGGTTCACTAGGCTTTTGTCTAAGATTGTGAAAGGATTGGATAGCTTTCACCCTTACAGACCTGGTCCTTACACCAAACATCTAATGTAGATGATGCACCATTGCACTGGCATTTTGCATACTTGCAAGTTGCTTCTATAACATTACACTAACAAAAGCCCGAATATAACATTTGGTAGTCTTATCAGCATTCTACCATCGCTCATATTGCTAGACTTGCTCAGGAGTTGATTTTTCACCCAGAGGTGCAGGCTCATTATCCATTAATACCCATGAAATTTGTTCATATTGGAGAACAATGTAGAGGTTACATCTCCATTCATTAAATTTCTCTCTGTTTTCCAATTTGTTATTAGTCAAGAGCATTGTGAGTGGATTCATATTATGGTGATTATGTCTGAAAATATAAATTATTAAAGAATGAGTATACCAATCAAAATTATTGGAACTTTGTATAAAATCATGATGCATGTATGCATGATGATAGATTTAGCAAAACTTAAAAAAATAAATCTTTATACGAATGTTATTTTTCTTATCTATAGCAGACTAAGTGACGGTGGGCCATCTTATCCATTAAAATAAAAACTGGGACCTTCCCACTCAATAAGCTACCGAGCATCTTTATGCCTAACTCTTTGAGATGCGCTATAATTTGATCCATGCATTTATCAACAGAGCTACGGTGGGCAAGTTATTGATAAACCATGTTGAGTATACAACCATTTGATTCATCCACTAAAGTTACTTGCAAACCATGCCTCGGTGGGAGGTCACATTTGCTACCAATAAGTAGACTTATCCTTTAGGACCCAAACCATGTAATATCTAGGATTCATGTCCTCCGGTGGGGAGTAACACTTCACCACATGCAAATAGGCCATCGCATGGAGACCGTGAACTCTCACATAAGCATCCTCTCCCACTCAATCTTTTCAGTCTTTAAGTTTTAATTTATCCCATCTTGTCTAGATGCAATTTATTAACCATCCTATATTGTTTCATTATATATCTCATATATAATGAATGCATGACAAAACCTAGCGTTGGCAATTTTTCTAAATGACATACATTCACATAATATCGCATATTATTTGCATCCATTCCTCCATTCATCTCATGAATTAAAAGCTACTTTTGGTTGTCCATCCTAGAAAAATAAAAGAAAATTACAAGGCCTTTAGGCCTAAAAATTCTTCTTAGACTTTGATCTTCAATTTCAAACTCTTCGTTTGCGCGACCTGGCCCATTCGGTAAAAACAAGTTAATGGCATTTTTTTAAAAACTGATTTGCAAATAGTAAAACAAAAATTCCAGAACTTGAAAAAATATAGAATTAACAGAACTTATTCAAAATAAAAACTGCCATTAACACAAAATAAAACCCGAAAACATTTACCTACTTTTATTCTATCCATGGATACTTCGTCTTCAAAATTACATAATTTTTTACAGTATAAAAATAATGAAAACAGAAAAATTAAGACAAGGAGGAAACATGGCAATGATAGGCCACCCTCCTTATTATAAACCAATCGAAGAAAAACTTACAGGTAAATCAATTTTCTATGGATAACCAAAAGAGCAAATCAAAACATACATAGCATATAATTTTATCACATAAAAAATTGCAGCAGACATAATTTAATTTAATTGCTAACCCATGGCACATATAGGAACCAAATCATGCATAATAAAACTAGTTCTGATACCAATTGTTGGATCGAAAATAAAAATATACTTGGTTTGGCTAAACGGTAGATTTCAAAACTTTTTCCGAAATCATAATATAGCGGAAGCATAAACACCAAATCAACATACTTTTAATACATAAATGATACGGCGTAAAGAAAATAAATATAATAAGAATAAGATCGGAATTTTTGCCGACTCCTCGCTACAGCTTTGACTCCTCACTATTGTGTCCTCAACTAATCTGATCTACCACTTTTTCTCCTTGGATAGCTTAGTTATCAAGATCATTTGGTGGGAAAGGACAAGAAAAATTGGATAGCAAACTTTTTTCTATATTCGGCTAGTTTAGAAAAGAACCAAAAATAAGACCTCCTCTTTTTCTATATTTGACTAGCTTAGAGAACAAATGGAGAGCCTCAAATTTGCAATATGGACAAATGGTTTTGGAGAGCTTGGATAGTCAAAATTCATGTACCATTCATTTTGCAAAAAGTCAAAATTAATTATCTTCATTCAAGTTCAACACTTGGACGATTGTATGGAGAGAGTGGAGAGCCTAAAAGCGATATACGTTCATTTTTTCATGGCTGCATGTTGTCTATCCACTACCACACTTCATTCTTTAATAAACCTTTAAACCATTTAATGATTGATGAAGCATGACCGAAAGGAGCATTGGGAGAGTGGAGAGAGAGAGCAAAAAAAACAAACATCTTTTATTTAGCACTCCCAACTTCATCAACTTTCATAAATTAAAGGAGCTACACGTTATATACATTAAAACCAACCATTAAACCCATAAAAAATGAGATGCATGATCAGCTTTGGGAGTGAGTGGAGAGCCAACGCACCATTCATTTAGTAATCGTCCAAATGAATTGTCTCCATTACATGGTCACATTCATTCATATACATTTTTTCTATCTTTCAGAAGCCATTAAACCATTTAATGATGATGAGCATTACTAAAGAATGCTATCACCAAAATGGAAGGAGAGACACATTGTAAGCTTTTAAAACAACCATTAAGCCATTTAATGATGATAAGCATTATTTAAATGGCCATTCCTTTCATGCTTTTAAAACATTTGTTTCAATTCAATTAATCTAATTAATCAAGTCAAACCAAAATCCAGCCCAATATTAAATGTTCCTTTGGGCTTATAATTAAAAAATAATTAGTAAAAACCCAACATTTAATTATAGGCTTAAGACCCAATTTAATTAACTTTTAATTAAATTGTTCCGGTTTTATTGGCCCGAATCCAATTTGTCCAATTCTCTCCAAACTGTCTTATTTTCTTTCCGATAACCTCTGTTTATTTTTCTTACTTTCCTTAATAACCTTCCCAGAAGCCAAGTGAGGAATCTAATTGGACTTAAATAATTCAAGCTCCAATAAGCCCGGAATTACTTTAATCTTATTATAATTAATTCCGACTTATTAACCAAATGTCATTCTACTAAAGACAATTGGTCGAACTCTTGAATTATTTAAAATTATGAAAAAACGTATTTCAATTTATTAATATGATGTCTAATTGTAAACTCTATTATGAACCATATTATAGCAATCCACATAAGAAAAGGTAAAATTACCGTTTTGCCCTTATATTGGTTTTTCCTTCTAGATCTCCCGTTTTACTCTACATGGTGATTAACACACAAGATTTAATCTTGGTGTTAAGAGTTGATGGGTAGCTAGTCCATCAAACTACTGATGCCAGTTTAATCACCAATCACTGTAAAACATCTAGAAGTGATGATATCACTATAAACTCTTTATTTGAGTGAATGTTCCCTGATGCATGTTTCAATT
>JANQAP020016018.1:0-11119 GCA_026874005.2 Erythroxylum coriaceum | reverse complement strand
CATTTTTGGTTCATTTCTTCTAAGAAAAATCTCCTCCAAACATTTCTTCTCCTTTCCCACCAAAGGATTTTGTTAACTGAGTTGTCGTGGAAGAGCAAAAGGTAAATCAAATTGGTTGAGGATACAATAACAAGGAGAGGATAGATTGACAAGGAAAAGGATTCAAAAGAAAAAGGCTTTGGATACAAAAAAAAGGAGAGGATAGCGCAGCGAGAAATTCAAGTTGTAGCGAAGGAGTCGGTAATATCACTATCTTCCTTATGTTTATTATTATCCTTATACCATATCATGTATAGATTGGCATGATGATTTGGATATATTGCTTCCGCTAAAAATAAGATTTCTAAAAAGTTTTGAAATTTACCGATTCTCCAAATATGGCATTCTTTCTTTTCCCGATCTAACATTGCGTCTGTCACTATGTTAGCTTTCTCCGGATGATACTCAATCGTA
The DNA here is from genome assembly GCA_026874005.2 of Erythroxylum coriaceum. Classification (NCBI taxonomy): domain Eukaryota; kingdom Viridiplantae; phylum Streptophyta; class Magnoliopsida; order Malpighiales; family Erythroxylaceae; genus Erythroxylum; species Erythroxylum coriaceum. The sequence continues at coordinate 10,666 of JANQAP020016018.1, read as the reverse complement.
CAGTCACAATCCTTTAACAGATCGATCCATCTTCTCTGTCTCATGTTCAACTCCTTCTGACTCAGTAGATGCCTCAAGCTTTTATGATCAGTGTATATCTAGAATGTCTCTCCATACGAGTAATGTCTCTATATCTTTAGAGCAAAGACTAGTGCTGTAAGCTCTAATCGTGTACTGGATAGTTCATCTCGTGAGACCTTAATTGTCTTAATATATAGGATATCAACTTGCAATACTACATCAATACACATCCCAATCCTTGATGCGACGCATCACTATATACTACATAACCATCAGTTCCTGATAGAATAGTCAACACTGGCACTATAGTCAACCGATGTTTCAGTTCCTTAAAACTTCTCTAACACTCATCATTCCATCTTAAGACCACATTCTTCCTTAGAAGGTTAGTCAGAGGGGCTGAGATTAAAGAAAACCCCTCGATAAACCTCCAGTAATATCTGGCCAATATTAAGAAACTCCAAATTTCAGACACATTCTTCGAAGCCTCCCATTTCATTACTGCCTCTATCTTCATAGGATCTACTTGAATACTCTACCCATTTACTATATGACCCAAAAACACTACTTGATACAACCAAAACTCACATTTACTGAATTTAGCATATAGTTGTTTCTCGCTCATAATCTGTAGTGTCACTTTTAAGTGCTCAACATGCTTTTCTCTGCTCTTTGAATACACCAAAACGTCATTAACAAACACTATCACGAAGTGATCTAGGTAGGGCTGAAACACCTTATCCATTAATGCCATAAATGCAGTTGGGGCATTAGTCAACTCAAACGGCATTACTAAAAACTCATAATGTCCATACCTACTCCTAAAAGCACTATTTGGTACATCAGTCTCTGCTATCTTCAGCTGATAATACCCAGACCTCAAATCTAGCTTTGTGAACACCTGAGCTCTTTGTAACTGATCAAACAAATCATCGATTCTAGGTAACGGGTATTTTTTTTTCACTATGGCCTGATTCCATTGCCTATAATCGATGCACAGTCTTAACATTTCATCCTTCTTTTTCACAAATAAGACTGGAACTCCCCAGGGTGAGACACTTGGTCTAACAAATACTTTATCCAGCAACTCCTATGACTGAGTCTTCAACTCCTTCAGTTCCATAAGTCCCATCCTATACGGGGGAATAAATATAGGAGCAGCACCTGGAACTAGATAAATTGTGAACTCCGTTTCCCGTTCTGGAGGTAAACTAGATAACTCTACAGGAAACATATTTAGTAATTCCCTAACCAAAGGAATGTCCTGCATATCTTGCTCGGTTCGATTATTAATGATGTTGGCCAAATAAGCCTTACATCCTCCTTGCATTAACCTCAAGGCACTCACAAATGAAATAAGCCTGGCTGGCACTACTTGGCTAATACCTCTAAACACTGCTCTTGGCTGATTAGGAGATTCAAATATTACCTCCTTAGTATAACAATTCGTGATGGCCTTATGAGCAGTGAGCCAATTCATGCCTAGGATAACATCTATTTCCTTTAACAGTAACATAATCAAGTCTACCTCTAACTCTACCTGATCAATTCGAATCAAACACCTCTTACAAACTTCCTTTATCATAGTGGTATTACCTATCGGTGTACTCACCTTTAATCCATATCTCAATAACTCTCTATCATAATGCAACCTAGATGCCATATGCGGTGCAATAAAAGAATGCATAGATCCAGGATCTATCAATGCATAAGCCTCAAATGTAAATATAGTAACACACCTGCAACGACATTTGGGGACTCTTGAGTCTCTTGTCTCATCATGGCATATACCCGAGCCTGAGATTGTAGTTGATTGCTCCTCACCTCAATCCTACTAGTAGCACTCATAGATCTCATTCGACCTCAACCACGGCCTCTCTGTTCCATGTTCTACCTTACTATCCTTTAACAACTGTTCAATGCAGAACGAGGCAACTCGTAGTTTTGTAAAACTACCCACGTTAGAAATAGCTAACCTCATCCGGATTCCCATGTTCATTCTGTCTTCAAATCTCCTGCACTTGTATTCCTCAGTAGGAATCAAAGCAGTAGCATATCCCATCAACTCATTGAATTTAACCTCATGCTCCGCCACAAACAAACTGCCCTGCTTCAGATCCAAAAATTCCTTCTTCTTTATGTCTGTGTAGATTTTGGGTATGTAATTTTTCTTGAAGACCCTCAGGAAGTCTTCCCATCTCAGACTACAAGGCCTGATGGTACTGCCTGGGATAGTTTTCCACCATTGGTAAGCTAGGCCTTGTAGTAAAGACAAAGCATAGTCAAACCTCTCATCTGACTCATAATCCATCTGGTAAAAAACTCTCTCTATTCTCTCTAGCCATCGCTTAGCCTCTGCAGGGTCTGTACTTCTGTAGAAGTCCAAGCCCCCTATTTTCACAATTTATCGTACCTATAATCCCTTTTCTAAGGAATTCTCAGAGGTATGCCCTCAGGTCGAAAGATAGACGACTCTCCACTGGGTTTTTCTAATCCTAGGTTAGCTGATTGTTCCGCTTGATCCCTTATGGATGTCGACCTATAAAAGACAATAACTTCAATTACCATCTAAAATTCTCACAATATTTCATGCCTAACATTCCTACATATTGATATGGATGCCAACCATTCTCTGATACCACCAACTATAGCACCCCACTTCCATCCGACATATACACGTACACCCTTCGGATGAGCATGCACATACTCGACAGAAATGCCATGCCAACTATCTCACTTTCAATATATTGCATGGCATCATAATTAAAATCACAATTAACACAATGTCTATATCAAAAATCTTTGCATTTCATTTCACAAACCATAACTTATAATGTAGCATGATATCCATCATTCATGTTTATACAATATCAGTCTATCAGATTCATAGCTCTATTTACAAAATATGCTACATACAAGAGAATTTAACAAAAACTAAGAATAATCCTTCAATCCCAGCTGACCAACCTTTGAGCCATGTTCTTCTATCCAAAAGTTGTACCAAAAACTGTCTTAAGTAGTCTTAGGAGCCAAGTCATCGCTCTCTCGAACCTGAAAATGTTAACATTGCAATTTGGTTGAGTTTTGTGAACTCAATTGAGTAACCATCCTCCATGGTTCACTTTTTTCATGCAACAAACAATTTATGTCATCATATAATTCACATTTCAAAAATCCATACATTTCATCATTTCATTATAATCATGTGTTCGCTCAAGGTTACACGTGCTAGGTGTTACTATTTCTAACCTCGGTAATTACCGCAAGTGCACGGGTTGTTCACGTAGTACCTAAGGTGTCGATCCCATGAGGAAGGAAACTAGTCCTAAAATCTAAGGAAGCTAAGTTCGCAATAAACCTAATTATTCAATTAATGCAGAAATTAATTCAATTAATAATCAAATATGAGAAATGAAAGTGCCAAAAAGTAAACAAAATAGCAATATCATAGCCCAACCTAAAATTGAACTAGAAATTACCAAGGGAGAGAAAGGGGATTTTATTTCGAAACTAAGAAAACCTAATCAATTTTGCAACTATTGAATTAACGGGTCTAGGTGGTCTTAGGGTGAATTACTCTCTCTCGAGTTATAATTCTTAACCCTAATTAGTAATCCCTATTTCAAATTATGGGAATTGTGATCTCTCGATCTGCAATTGGTCTAAAACCTAAATTGGTTCTAAAATTGCCTATTAACCTACCGAAAATTTATGCTCGATCTATCATTACACGAATCTATCGGTTTGATTCAATTCTATACCTATCGATTCACCTAACTCTCAATAGCCCAAATTGATGATTTTTACCCAGCTCACCCTTTCAGATTGTTGCCGAATTATTAAGAACATAATTGAAATCACAATCAACTCAATAAAAAACACAATTAAATAAATTTTATTAATCTCAAAAGTCAGAATCAAAAGATGAGTATAAATGTAAACTCAATATTCAACACAATGATTCTCAACACCTATTTCAATTCTATACATAAATAAAACTGAAATAAAAGGAAATACTGTCAGGAATGGACTCTCGGAAGCGGCGATGGCAGGAAACCACCTGTTCTGAGAAGTACTTCACGTCTAGCACATCTCCGTGTCTCTCTTCCTTCGTCTCCTTCCTCAATCACTTGATCTCTCTCTAGGTCTCTCTCAGATTTGACAGAATCTCGCCCTTTTACATGACTCTCTATGCTCTCCTCAAACCCTTTGGTGGTTGTCACATCATGTTCTATTTATTATGAGAAAGCCCTAGGTCAAAGTTGGGGTCGAAACGGTCCACAAAATCTTACAAAAATTAAGTTTTTCTATCAGCCAGATACAGGGCATGACTGTTTAACCTTTCTGTCACGATCGTAGCCTACTGTTTAACCTTTCTATCACAATCATGGCCTAATGTGCACAATCATGGCGTGACTTGATGCTTTTTGGCAGGATGGTGGCTTGCTGTGCACGATCGTGGCTTGATTGTTGCTGGCTTTTCCTTCTCTGTCACGATCGTGGCCTGTTGTGCACGATCGTGACCTATGCCTTTAGCCGAAACTCCTCGAATCTTCGTTGTTCTTCCTTGTTTACCTTCAAACACTAACAAACGCATGACGACACCTAAAAAAGATAACATTTAAGCTCAAAGACTTAATCTAACCCATAAAAACACTAAAACACACAAACTAACATAATTACACCCTAAATATATACACACCACTCGAATTCACACTAAATAAATAACAATTTCAACCCTAAAGCACATGCTATTACATAACTATCAACATCCCCATACTTAAACGTTTACTTGTCCTCAAGCAAGCAAAAAAAACAAAACACATAACACACAATGCAATAATGATGCAATGGCTCTCACTTCATCAAATAAATTAAATCTAAAACACAATCCTTCAATTATGTCAAACCATTAATGAACAAAATATGTGTTTAGGGTCCTGAATTAAATATACAACTTAATTGAGACCTAAGTGTTAATTTATTTTACCTTTTCAATTGTACACACATATTAATAATTTTTCGGTTCCTCAGACTTTGTAATTGTTCCTAAGTACATTTTTCATGAAAATTTAAGTGTATTACAAGTCCTGTAGGTTTTTATTAGAAAACACTTTTTTTAATTTTGTCCCAGACTTAGTCTTTTCCTTGGAGGTAAACATTTGTGATGAATGTAGATCCAGTTACTTAACTAAGTCATTTTATTAAACATCTTGGTTGAAGCATCATTATAGTCTTTTTACACGAAGGCACACATTTGTGATGCGTGTTGATCCAGTTACTCAGCTACATCAGATTTTCAACTAGTTACTAGCTCTATTCATAACTCAAAGGTCAGAGAAATAGTGATTTACTAAACAAAACTTTTTTTATTACCTACCTTGTTGCTTTTGGCTATTCATTTCCATGAAAAATGCTAATTAAGTTACCTAACCTAAAAGACCTCAAATTATGAATGAATGTGACAATATAGAGGGTGTTAAATTTATACTAACTCTTAATTAGGCTGTATAGTCATCCAAAGGCCCCCTAATTCACTAATTTTGCAAGTTAATGATCGTTCAAAACCTAATAGATTATGTCCAAATTAAATGAATTTCACTCAATCTAAGCCTTTGACACATTCACATAGTTCATACAATGTAACCTAATACTATCATACAACATGCAAAATCACATTCTCAAAATAAAACATGTAATCCTTCCCCACACTTGAACACATTGTCCTCAATGTGAGAAGGAGGTACACATAAGCACATAAGCAAAGAGGAAAGACAAAAATTAAAGTAACAAAGATCAGATAAAATGAACAATAAAAATAAAATAATTAAAAAAAAATGAAAATCAATATGAAGACAAAATAGAACTGAAGGCTAATGTGGGAAAAAATTAATTTGGGCTAGATAAAAATTTCAAGGGGATGGAGGTGTTGACGGTGTTGGAGGTGGCAATTGAACAACCTGAGACTCGAAATACCAATGGATCCGTCAGATATCTCGACTCTGGCGTCATTTTGTATGTGCCATCTCCTAAGTGTCTTAGTGTTCTCCGTAAGCTTCCTATTGGACTCAGAGATTGCATTTAATAGCTTCTTTCAGTCTTGCTCTTCCTCTTCTTCTTCTTCCGATTCCTCACTTGTTGATTCCTCCTATCAAGGCGGCGCTGAACTTGAGCTCGCTTGACCTGTCCTGGTCCGCATATGTGTCTTCTCGTGGATCTCCTGCTGACTCATATTTATGGAATGGATGATTTCTACTCGAAACAAATGATAATGGTTGAGGAAGTTAGGGAGGTGAACTGTTACCCCCTTAGTTCCACACCAAAATGTTCTACAATGGCAGACACTATGTATCCCATTCAAAGATGGTTGTTTCGCTTGCACGGAACTACAGCAAGGGCATTCAGGATATGGGTTGAAGTGCAGACTGGTGGTTGCTCCCCTTAGTTCCTTAATGGAATACTTGTTGGTTTCTAACTTGTCAAAAACTAGCTGACACATAAATTTATGTAGCAGCAAGTGTTCATGGGACCATATAATGTTATTGTGTGCATTCTTTGTATAAAATCACTCAATTCCAGTCAACTCATGCCAGTATTGGGAGACATGGAAATCATCATGTTGATCAACGATGGTGGATTCGGGGAATCCACACATCTCACATATGAGTTCGAAAGTCAGTTTATAAGCTCGACCTCCCAATCTAAACCACAATTATGGTGTAAACTCTTTATAAACAGGGAACTAGAATCGTATCAGCTGGCCTCATTGGATTCTCTCGGTTAGGTTCTCTACCCACTCATGTAGTTCTAGCCTATCTAATGTATCAATGTCAAAGTACCTAGGAGCTACAATTTTCCTAGAGTGAAGGGATCGGAAATGAATACCTTCCTCCTCAGTATAGATGGGAAATGGTGCTCCAAAGTTCGTCGCTCGGTTCGTTTGCCCCTAGCCCGCAACTTGTTGTCTTTCATATGGCTCCCGTTGGGCTGATTGCTTAATGCGTGACATGTTTGAGGTAGGATGTGGGAGAATGAAGGAAGGTTAAAAAATTTAGTGAGACGTGAGAGTATTTGAATGCTTGAATTTTAGAGAGATAAAATGAAAGTGAAGGTGAAAAAGAAGTAAGAACTGAATATATAGGTAGTAAGAAGGGTAAAATGGTAAAAATTTTCATTTAAAACTCACGCCTATCGTATTTCTACATAGTCACAAGCCACGATCGTGGCATACGGTGTACCACTAAGAGCATTTGCACTTGCAGACAATGATTGTGGTCTGCTAGGCCACGGTCGTGGCCAGCAGCTGTCCTTTAACACCAAAGTCCTTTGTTTGCTCTTTACCAGTCCTTTCTCTTCCAGTTTTTAATTCTACTATAGCCCTTCATCACTTCTCTCTCTATGTTCGTACAATCTTCCCGTGATTCCAAAATTCTATTCCTTTTTTGATTTTATTAAACCAAAATAAAAATAAACCAAACTAGGGAATTCAACTAATCTAACAAAATTTAATAAGAAACTAAATTTTCCATGGGATGCCTCCTATGCAGCGCTTCTTTTTAACGTCAGTAGCTCAGCGCTCATTTTACGCTGAAGGTGGCTGGAATGAACGGTTCGATGGTAGTGTCACCATTAATCTCATAGTCTGATCCTTCGCTACCATATTGCAACTACCACCTTCCTTGCGATTTTCCTTGCCTCGCCTTCTCCTTCGCAAGCCTTCTTTCGAGAAACATTTATAGGATCCTCGATGTCCTCCCATCCTCCTCGAGGTTCAGTTTCTTTGACATCCACTAGAGGTGAAGGAGCTTCGTACTGTCTAATGGTTACCTTGAAGGTTATATGCTCCTTCCCTAGTCGCAGGGTTAGTTCTCCCCCATCCATATCAATAATTGAGTGCATAGTAGCTAAAAATGGTCACCCAAGAATTATCGAGGTGTCTTTGTCTTCGATGATGTCCAACCGATAGAAATCAATGGGAAAAATAAATTAATGGGCACTAACTCTCTTAACCCCAATTTAAGATTGAAAATGTAGGGCATCATATTTATACTCGCACCTAAGTCTACAAATGCCATATCTATGATAATGTTGTTGATACTATGGGGGATGAAAAAGTCCCTTTAGTCCTCTTTCTTTGTCACTATATATTGGATCACCTATGGCACAAGAATTCATAATACACAGCTGAATGGACCATAGGACTTCGTGCCTTATGCTTTCGTTAGCCAAAACAACACAACAAGAAGTATAACCAAAATTTCACAATGTGTAATAACCAAAATTTCACAACGTGTACGAAATTACCTCTTGATACGGACTGGTATTTGTTTTTAGATTTGTAGACACTATAGCATGCGAACGTCCTCTACCGGTATCCGCATGAGGATGAACGATCTGGGTAGCGGCTAATGTGTGCTAGCACGTTCTAAAACACTTTAGAATGTCGCATAATTTTTCTCTCGAAAAAAGAACGAGCGACTAGGTCTAAGTGGCTAGGGTTTTTCGTATACCTTCTAAAAGACATAAGTTCTCTATTTATAGAGAAACCTTAATCCCTATTCCTATTAGGAGTAAGAATATCATATACCTAGACCCATTAGGATTATAGAAGCCCAGTAAGTTTTGCCCCATATTATATCTCATATAATAAAAGCCTGACAACTTAATTCAATCTAACCTAATAAATATATCCATATTTATTTATTTAGCGCCTAATAAATTAGGACCAAAAGAATAAGCCCAAATCACATCACTCTTTGTGTGCATCCCTGTAAACTCATTTGATGTTGGCAATGGGCTTGATCACACTTCAAGGCCCATAAGTCATAAGCGGCCTCTAGTAAGACATTATGACTACCCAAATCAAATGAGGATTGGTAATCCAATTTAACCTATAACCATGGTTACAAACTCAGTCCCTTTGTAACACGATATCAAGACTAATCATAAGGCATGGTACATGTCAACCTTTGATTAATCATAGTTTCTGGATTTCTAGGTTGATTGACTATAACAAAAGACATTGATGACTCCTCATCAATTCATTTGAGCACAGCTATGCATTTCTTCAGTTATGCTTATCAAGAGGCCCAAATGATATCTCTCTCATTTAAGAGAGGTACAAATCCCATCTACGTCATCCATATCCCTCCCCGTGATTCATTTAATGTCCAACATAAGACTACTTATTATCCGGTTAAAGATAACTTAATCTAATGTCAAAACACTGAATTCCTCATGTAGGGAACCATGATGACTTTAAGTCAAAGGACTAAAGTCAAACCATATTGAGAATCACTAATGACATGAAACCATGTAGTGTTCTCTCTGTGGGTCGGTCCAATATATGTCCTCTAACATATATCTATATATCTGATTTGATAACTCATATCCATGATCAACAAAATGTGATCATCAATCAGAACACATACTAGCCTTATTTCATTATTGTTCCACTAATAATGATCAACCAGAGACATTTTAGAATAGTATTATAATGCTTATGGTTTTACTATCAAGTCAAATACTTGATGACATAAGCCTAATACTATTTATGGAATGTAAATCGCATCACAGAAACAATATACATGCATATATAAAAGAATACCTCATAATATATTATAAATAAGTCAGAATGTTAGTACAAAAGTCATATATGACCATTAGCCTATGGCACACTACTAATAATCTCCCACTTCAATTAAGCCCAATCGGTCAAATATTTAATATCCATCGACCTCATATGACTCTCATGCTTAAGCTATGGAAGAGGCTTAGTAAGTGGATCGACAATGTTGTCATTTGTACCTACTTTACATATCTTCACGTCTCCTTTCACAATGATCTCTCTAATTAGATGGCAACGTCTGAGTATGTATTTGGATCTATGATGTGAGTTTGGTTCCTTAGCCTATGCTATAGCCCCATTATTACCACAACAAATGTCTGTAGGACTTGCAATACTAGGAATAACTCTAAGCTCACTGATGAACTTCCTGGTCCATACAGCATCCTTAGCTGCATCCGAGGCAACAATGTACTCAACTTTAGTTGTAGAATCAGCAACAATGTCTTGCTTTAAACTCTTCCAACTCACTGCACCTCTATTCAAATAGAACACAAACCCTAATTGTGATCTAAAATCATCTAGGTCAGACTGAAAATCAACATCAGTGTAACCATTTACATCTAGGTCTCCTTCAAGTCCTCCATAGACTAGGAACATATCCTTAGTTCTTCTCAAGTACTTAAGGATATTCTTAACTACTATCCAGTGACTCTCACCATAACTAGACTGGTATCTACTTGTTTTGCTCAAAGTATATGAAACATCTGGTCGAGTGCATAACATTGGATACATGATAGATCCAATTGTAGATGCATATGGATTTTTACTTATGCGCTCAAGCTCTTTACCTGAAGCAGGACAGTCCTTCTTAGAAAGTTTGATTCCATGTGATATTGACAAGAATCCTCTCTTGGAATGTTGCATACTGAACCTCTTTAGTACCTTATCTATATATGTACTCTGACTTAAGCCTATAAGCTTTCTTAATCTATCTTTATACATCTTAATGCCTAAAACATAAGCAGCCTCACCTAAGTCTTTCATTGAGAAACATTTCCTTAACCAAATCTTGACACT
>JANQAP020016009.1:0-11119 GCA_026874005.2 Erythroxylum coriaceum | reverse complement strand
ACCAAAATGCCCCTCCTTATAAGACTTAACTATTAATAACTTAAGTGATCTTCCCAAAAAGTCCTCATATAACCTTGCTCTTTTTAATCTAACTAACACCATAAGAAAATTCTAACTTAATCCTAATTTCTCCTTTTAATCCATTAAATCTTAAAAAAAATTTCTACCCCCAAAGACATTATAATTAATACCTAACCACACCAATTTAATCAAATTAAACCTCAACATAAACTAAACACATGCTTACTAGAAAGAAGAGGATCGGGGTCCAACATACACGGTTTGTGGACACTACTTTTTCCATCACCACATGGGTGTTTTTGGCCTTAACAAGGGTTACACAATTTCTTTTAACCTAAATACGGTTACAAGATCTCTTACATGACTGTGTCCAAGCCTCATACGAGTGTGTCCTCCACCAACACAAGCGTGTCCTTCTAAAATAACTTAAATCCTTTAGTTTTCATCCTAAATTTTTCTTGAATTCCTCCTATTTAGATCCATTAAGGAAATTAAGAACTGAAAAACCTACTAGAAATAAAATAATTACTAAAAACACTAAAAACTCTCGAATAAACAAACAAAATGCACTAAACTTGGAATTAAAAATATAGTTTATTAAGCATTTATCAAACTTCCCTATACTTGAGCTTTTTCTTTCCTTTAAGCAAATTATAATCTAGATTATTAAACTTATAAACATCCATCCATTTTCAATCTCAAACTATCCATCCTCATACTAAATTATCATGCGTTACTCATTAATTCAGCATATAATTAGACTATAGTAATTTTAAAACAAACTTCCATGAAATCATATCAATAACAATCAAATTATCAATCTTTCTAAAATAAAAAGTAAAAAATTACAGACCCTCATAAAAGATTCAATCAATTCATTCAAAGTGTTTATGGTATAAAAGATAATAAAAAAACTCTTAAATCAATATATAGAAGGAATCATAACTATAAGTTTGCAATAAAATCATATCTCGACCGCTAATAAGTAAACTAAAAGCAAAAATCAAAAAGGTCTTTTACATAGGGTGTAATAGGGCTCGGGTAAAGGTATAAAAGAGATAATTGAAAAGGTAAAAAGATGAAGGAAATTTACCTAAACATGACTACATAAAATTGGTGGTTTACAGAATAGGTCCTTCGAGGAAAACTTTAAACTATCACAACAATAATACTTATTGCTCTATAAGCTTTCTTTTCCCTTTTTTTCCCTTTTTCAAAATTTAAATTTGAATTATTTTGGAGAGAATATAAAGTTGAAGCAACAATGCACATAGGAAGAAACAAATTTAACAAATAACATGCACCAACATTTGTAAGCATAATGAATCTTCTTTTTAAAAATTTTCAATATAATTCAAGTTTTATGCAATCAAATAAATGCAAATCCTTAAGGTTTCAAAAATGGATGAAACATTTTTTTTAAACATAGGGTGATTGGATATCAATGTGGTTATTATTAATCAAACAAAAGGTTAAATCTCAACATTGGTTTCTCCTAAGGGATAAAATAAGGTAGGTAATAACCAAAAAAAATGGGCTAAAAAACTATTTAAATCTAAATACCTGGATCATTTTAATACCTCTAGTCTGATAATGTGGTCTTGATATGCATAATAAAAGCAAGTTTTAGAATTATCCAACTATGCATGATAAAAACCACAATAAAGATTAAAAGAGCATAATATAATGATATATTGCTTTTAGGCTTAAAAGCTAACTTTTAGGCTTAATATGTGTAGATAATATGTAATTTTCATTTTAGTCAAATATCTTAATGAATACTAAAAATATAACTTATAAAAATATCACCTAAAAACTCAACAATCACGCAGAAATATGGTTCTAACAATTTACATGGTTTACAGACACAATCATGTCCATTATTGTACTAGTGTGTTGACCTCAACACGGGGCAAAACAACGTCTTTCAACCTATACATAGTTATAGAGACTTACATGGTCATGTCCAAGTCTCACATGGGTATGTCCTCTACTAACACGAGCATTTCCTTCCAAAACAACTTCAATACTTTATTCTTCTGGCTCAAATCAGCCTAAATTCCTCTCTAGTTAATCTAAAAAGGTAACTAAGACTTAAAAATATAATGTAAATAAATTAAGTACAAAAAAATATTAAACTCAAATAAACCAAAAAAATACACTAAACATGTGATTAAAAATATAGTCTATTACGCATTTATCAACATCCCTCAATACATACAACTTTGATCCTATGACTTTTAATCTTCTTCAACTTGATATTTTATCTTATTCACACTATATAACCCTCGGCAAAATATTTATATTCTTTTGCATTTCCAAATTCCTTCCCTAATCTTTAATGTGAAAATACGAGTTGAATTTATCCTTTTTTTTAATCTAGAATGGTGTGATTTTGTCACTATTGTCAGATTTAACTGTCATATTGTATCAATAGTTTTTTTTAGTCTAATAGCATACAATTTGACTAGATACTAAGCATAAGATAAGTAAACAGAAAAGAAAAATATAAATGAGGAGAATAGGGGTTTCTAGAGGGTATTGTTCTATTCGTCTTCTAAATCTTCTGCACAAGAAAAGGAATTTTTCACATCTTTTCTTGTTCGAAATAACCCAACGTCTATTCAAAGGATTACATATGGGAAATATTTAAACTGTTCTTTCCAATAGTATCGCTGCTATCTTTTTTGCAGCTTTTTTGTTGTCGAAACTATGTGGTATGGCTCAACAACTACCCCTATTGAATTATTTGGTCCTACCCATTATTAATGGGATCAAGGATATTTCCAGCAAGAAATATATCGAAGAGTTGGCGCTAGGCTAGCCGAAAATCAAAGTTTATTCGAAACTTGGTCTAAAATTCCTGAAAAATTAGTTTTTTATGATTACATCAGTAATAATCCAGTAAAAGGTGGATTATTCAGAGCAGGCTCAATGGACAACGGGGATGGAATAGCTGTTGGGTGGTTAGGACATCCTATTTTTAGAGATAAAGAAGGGCGTGAACTTTTTGTATATTTTATGCCTACTTTTTTGAAACATTTCCAGTTGTTTTGGTAGATGGAGATGGAATTGTCAGAACCGATGTTCCTTTTAGAAGAGCAAAATCGAAGTATAGTGTCGAACAAGTAAGTGTAACTTTTTCATTGTCTTTTCTTTTCTTTTCTTGTGCTTTTCTCTTTTCTTTCTTTCTTTCACCTTTTTTTAACATTAAAAGAAATTACATTGATATGGAAATTTCAATTACAAAACATCCCAAAATCATAACAAACACACACATATGGACACCCCAACACTTAGAATTTTGTACATCTATAAACTCAACAATCACAAGTGCTTCACTAGCTTATGGCTTGGGTAGGACATTTAGGTAAGTATAAAGCATGTAATGCAGTTAATACATAAAGAAAAAGTATAAAGCTCAAAGGGGTTTATCAAGGGAAAAATCATGTCAATAGGATAGGTTATTTGGCTAATGTAGTTTATGAAAAACAAAGAATGCCTAATTATATCCATGTTATTGCATGTGATAAACATGTAGTCTTGAATAGAAATTCAACGTAAAATCGTGATGTAAATTTCATGAAGGTCACACTTTATTAAAAGAGAATGAGATTGATATGGATGTTTTAGTCTAATAAGGCTCAAAATCTTACCAACTTTATCTACCACTAGTCACTATTCTTCTAAAGATAATGCACATCAACCAATCACAAGAGCAAAAGTACATGCCAAAGTTGTTATGAAATTCTCTAGTCAATTCATTCTCTACTCATGATTAAATAATCCTAGAAGTAATAGAAAACGAGAAAATGTTTCTTTGTTTGTTTTATTTTTTTCATTTTCATTAAAAACTTAAAAAACAAGCAAAAATAAAAGAATAAAGAAACAAACATGCATAAAAAATAAATGCGAACATTTTAAAGCAAAGAAATTTACGTCCTTTAGGTTGGCTCCCAAGAAGCGCCTTTGTTTAGGGTCGCTGGCTTGACTCCTTCTCCTCACGTGACAAAATTATGATTTTTTGATGGCACATGCAATTCTTCAACATGAGGTTCTTTAGGATTGGGTCTTAGTTGACAATTGTTCCCATTTAGCTCCTTCCTTATCCTCAAACTTTCAATCTTGACTAAGTCAATGAACTCGAGAAATATTTTGAACATCTCTTTACCTTTTTCTTCCTCCTTTAGTTCTTTCAATTTGCTATGTAAAGGTGAAGAGTTTCTTTTAAAAATAATCATAGACTCCATACTTACCTTCGAGCTAAATGATATGTCCTTTTCGACTTCGAGCTCCTTCTCAACTTCTTTTTCATCACAAGTAATTCCTTGAATACTACACTTAGGACTCTCAAGCTCCTCTTCACTCTATAAGGTTTTCGTGCTAATATCCATTGGGTACTCCTCAGGTGGATATGGTTTTGTCTCTTTGCTTTATGATGCTAGGCGGTTGATAGCTTCCATCAATTGATCCGCCTAGCTTGTCAAGTTCTGGATTATAGAACTTGTTTCCTGCCGGAATTGCAAAGTGTTCGCAACATACACATTAACTAATTCTTCCAAGGATGTACCTGAGTCTTGATAGGAAGCTTCTGGTATGTACAGGAATTGTTATGCTTCCTGTAAACTATCATGGAAGTAATTCGAATGATTATCCCATCCATAACAAAAGTTAGGTTGATCAGTCCAAACATTGTTATAAGATTGAGAACATGAATTAAAGAACAAAATTACTCCCATCTATGTCAAATTTAATTTTAAAATTTTTTCATAAAATAAAACAAAAAATGAAAAGATTACGAAATAACTGAAAAGAAATCAATTACGAAAAAATATGTACAAAAGATCAATTAAAATCAATAACAAAAACTATACACCGCACTCCCCAACAATGGCACCAAAATTGATAGCGTGTCGTAACGATAGTCAAAATAAAATAACTAAACTACTACTATAGTAGTGGTGAGTCTAGGTCGATCCCACAGAGCGTGTGTGTAAAGTTGTTGAAAAAAAATTAATAGGTGTTTAGGAAAAAGAGGGGTTTTGGATTTTGAAATAAGAAAATAAAAAAAACTAACCTAATGAAAACAAATTAAAGAAAACATGCAAAAAATGATAAAAGTGGGGAATTCAGTAGAGACCTGGTTCTTTGGTTCAATTTCGACCTACACCCTAATTAAGCATATTTCATTGATTTGTTGTTCTCAAACCTCTCCTAGTAACTATTAATCGTAGGTTAATAATTAACTTGAGTTTTTCCTTAGGTTTTGTTTAATCAAGATACAATTGTTAATTAAACCTAACTACCGAATAGCCTAGGATACGATCTCTAGATTTAATTAAACAGTAGCATTACGGATTAGGAAAACTAATTAATCAAGGCGACAACCACATACGATGTGTCATTTAACTTAGGTTATGTTATCCCTAATGATTACGAATCATTAATTGCTACACATGAATTTCAACATAACAATTACAAATTATATCAAAATTATAGCAATGGGTTCGTAAATAAATGATTCAATGAACGCATTAAAATCATCTTTTCACAATAGCCAATGGGTTCATACACTAATAACTGAACAATAAAGAAAATTCGATTATCCATACACAACCCAAATCCATGTGCCTAGGATAACACAATCAATTTAATAAGAGAAAGAAATAACAAAAATATGAAATACACTTAACCCGGGTCGTTGGCATCGATGTCTCTTTCAAACCAGTATGGGGACGTCTAGCCCTCACGGGCCTCTCTAAAAAAAATGCTTCAACCCCACTCATATATCCCTAGTCAAAACCCTAGCAGCGCTTCCTCTCTCTCGCAAGCTCTCTTCTCTATACTGTTCACTAATTTGACAAATAAACATTATGGTCCATCTCCATTGTTCACATCTCCTTTTGTTTTTTCCGAAAGTGCTCTATTCTCTTTTCCTATTCACTAATTTGATGAATAAACATAGTTGGACCACGCAACTATTCATGCCTCATTTTAAAACCCTCCTGATGTCTTGTATTGAACGCAGTCCTTGTCTGCGCTATGCAGTGTTGTCTGCGTTTCATGCAGGACATGCAGACGTCTTGACTTGCCCGTCGTAATGCTAGTCAAAATAAAATAAATAGACTACTACTGTAGCAGTGGTGAGTTTAGGTCGATCCCACAGAGAGTGTGTGAAAAGTTAATGCAATGAAATTAACTGGTATTTAGGTTTAACAAGGGGTTTGGATTTTGAAATAAGAAAATAAAATAAAACTAGACTAATAAAAACAAATTAATGAAAGCATGCAAAAATTGATAAAAATGGGGAATTCGATAAGGACCCGATTCTTTGATTCAATCTTGGCCTACACCCTAATTAAGCATATTTTATTGATTTGTTGTTCTCAAACATCTCCCAGAATTATTAGTCGTGGGTTAATAATTAACCCGAGTTTTCCCTTAGGTTTTGTTTAATCAAGATATGATCATTAATTAAACCTAACCACCGAATAACCTAGGATATGATCTCTATATTTAATTAGGCAGTAGCATTATGAATTAGGAAAACCGATTAATCAAGGCAACAACCATATATAATGTGTCATTTAACCTAGGTCATGTTATCCCTAATGATTACAAATCATTAGTCGCTACACATGAATCTCAACATAACAATTACAGATTATATCAAAATTCTAGCAATGGGTATGTAATTAAATGATTCAATGAACGCATTAAATCATCTTTTCACAATCCCAATAGGTTCATACACAAATAACCGAACAATAACAAAAATCTAATTATCCATATACAAAATCTAAATTAATTAACCTAGGATAACACAATCAATTTCTAATGAGAGAAAGAAAAAACAAAAACGGTGATATACACTTAACCCGGTCATCGGTGTCGATGTCACCTCCAAACCGGTATTAGGAGCTTAGCCTTCCATGAATCTCTCAAAAGAAAATGTTTCACCACCACTCAAATAACCTTACTCGAAACCCCCAAACAGCTCTCCACTCTTCAGTTTTCTCACGCAAGCCTCCCTTTTTCACTATTCCATGATGTGACAAATAAAGATGGTAGACACCCTCACTATTCACGTCTCCAAGCTTTCTCTGTCATAGCTCTTTCATGCCCCTCTCATTGTAGCTTGATGGGACGAATAAAGATTAATTGCTACCCTCCTTTTCATGCCTTCTCTTAACCCTTCTATTTAACTCACATTTCTTTGCATTATATCTTGCCCAAACGTCTGCGTTTCATGCCTATAAAATGTAGACATTGAACATACAAACAACAACGTTTGCATTTCAACTTGCATGAAATGCAAACTTGGCTTGCATTTACTACTTAACGTCATACATACAAGGGCTATCGTTTTGGTTTTGGGCTGTCCCTCCATGAGCACATCATTTTGCTTGCTGGTGCATGAAACATAAAATGTAAACGTTGTTCACTTATCCACCTATTGCTGCAGTGTCGTTTTGTCCTTCAACTTCCAGCTAGTACATACGTTTTGCTCTTTTATTATTTCTTTATTTTTCCAACAAGCACTTTTAATTCTTCTTCTTTGTATTTCAATTTTTCTTGTCTTTTAATTTTCTTCTTCTTGCTCTATGAAGACAAATGAGTATTGATCTTTAGAAAATGGCCAAAATGCAGTGCTTTCGACTCACTTTAATTTCTTTGCTTCCAAATTGTACCTAAAATCATATATGAATTAAATATTAAGCATTTTCGTATCATTAATCTCTAATTGTAAATGAATAAATGTATCAACAATTAAACACATATCAATTTCCACCACACTTAGCTTTTGGCCGTCATCAGGCAAAACATCTAAATTAAGTTCAAAGACTCGAAACATTTACTCAATTCCCATATTTTCCAAGACTATATAATTATAACCAAAGATGAATGACTTTCAAAAATCATATCAAGAATTCAACATTTAGTGCTTCTACTCATGATCAATCAACAAGCATCATCTTCAGAAACCGAGCAATCTAATGGTAGACTCGAAAAATGTGTTTAACTAAAATATATCTACGGGTACACTTAATACCATTCATAATCATGACAATCCATAGCTTTGCATATCATTTCATTTCTCCACCACAACAATTCACATGCAAAATCATAAACCAAAGGAATTTTCAAGGTTGTTATGTGGGTAAAGGTAAGGTGAAATGTGTTTGGGTCAAGTAGCATGAAAGCCAGCAAAGCTAGTGAAACAAAAGTAACACTCAATCAAAAACTAGGTACTGTTAGTTATGACGAATGCGACATTTATTCTTCACAACCATTCAACTCTCACACACAACCATATGAAGCATATACCAATCCGAAGGAATTACTCATACAATTTATGCTAACAATACATTGAAACCACAAGAGTAAACCTTCCAAACCATCATGTACCTCATGTCTAACATACTCAAATAACACATTCATTACAACTCTAGGAAGATGCATTAATTATGAATAACTTTGCAAAATCATATGCAATTCTTCCTTAATAAATTTATTTAAACAAAAAAAGATTTTTTTATTTTTCTTCTTTCTTTCATTTTCATTTTCTTTTCTTTTCTTTTCTTTTCTCTTCTTTTTTCTTTTTTTTCTCTCTCTTCTTTCTTTCTTTTCCCTTTTTTAACATTAAAAGAAACTACATTAACATGGGAATTTCAATGATAAGATATAACAAAACATTCCAACATTAACCAACCTTCACATATGTACACCCCCCCATTTAGAATTTTGTACATCCACAAACTCAACAATCACAAATGTTCCGCTAGCTTTATGACTTGGGTAGGACATTTGGTTAAGTATAAAGCATGTAATGTGATTGATACGAAAAGAAAGGCTAATAAGGCTCAAAGTGGGCTTATCAAAAAGGAAAATCATATAATGGGTAGGCTATTTGGCTAATATAGTTCGGAAAAGCAAATAATGCCTAATCATATCCATGTTAATGCAGGTGATAAAAATGTGGTCTCAAACAGAAATTCAATGTAAAATCGGGATGTACATGCCATGAAAGTCACACATTATCAAAAGACAATGAGAGTGATATGGATGTTTCAGTCTAATAAGGCTCAAAATCTCACTGACTTTATCTACCACTAGTTGCTATTCTTCTAAAGATAATGCACATCAACCAATCATAAGAGCAAAAGTACATGCCATCTCTAGTCAATTCACTCTTTACTCATGATTAAATAATCATAGAAGCAATAGAAAATGAGCAAATTATTATTTTCTTTGTTTTATTCTTTCTTTTATTTTGATTGAAAACTTAAAACAAGTAAGAAACAAACCAATAAAGAACACATAAGCATATAAAAATAAATGTGAAAAAGTAAAGAAAAGAAATTTACTTCCCTTGGGTTACCTCCCAAGAAGCACCTTTGTTTAGGGTCGCTGGCTCGACTCCTTCTTCTTCTTATGTGACAAAATTATGATCTTCTGATGGCACATGCAGTTCTTTAACATGAGGTTCTTCAGGATAGGTCTTGGTTGATAATCATTCCTATTTAGCTCCTTCCTATCCTCAGACTTTCAATCTTGACTGAGTTCAAGCACTCGAGAAATATTTCAAAGATCCCTTTGCCTTTTTCTTCTTTATTTAATTCCTCTAACCTTGTAAGTCAAGGCAAAGAGTCAGTCTCAACAATAATTATGAACTCAGTTTTTACCTTTGAGTTCAAATTCTATGTCTTTTTATGCTTCGAGCTCCTCCTCTACTTCTTTTACACAAGCAATTCATTGAGGGTTGTCCTCAAAATTCTCAAGCTCCTCATCACTTTGTAAAGTTTCTGCACAAATGTTCATTGGGTACACCTCGGGTTGATACGATTGCTCCTCTTCACTTTTCGATTCCAGATGAATCATATCTCCCCATCAAGGCAATGCATCTTGTTGGAATTACAGAGCATCCTATCGAATTTACTGTACAGCTTGCTGAAACAGTTGTTGCATATTATGTTGGAACTGCTGCATATCATGTTGAATTTGAAGATTGTTAGCAGCCATAATATTAAGCATTATTTTAGAGATGTACCTGAGTCATATTGGCTCTCTGAATCTTGGGTGCTAGACTATGTAGTTTTGGAAATTTCCCTCCATCCTATTGGAATTATAGAGTATTCTGCTACGATTGTAAAGTATTAGTGTTCATAATATTAATCAACTCTTCTAGAGATAGACTGGAGTTGTGATTGGAAGCTTCTAGTCTATATGAGAATTGATGTGCGTCCTACTATTATGGAAGTAATTTTGATTATCCCATCCATAACAAAAGTTAGGTTGGTCAGTCCAAACATTGTTATAGGATTGAGAATATGAGCTATAAAAGAAATTACTTCCATCCATATCGATTTTTTTAATAACAAACATAAAACAAAATAAAGAAAGGATCACGAAATGACTGAAAAGAAATCAATTACGAGCAAATATAAACAAAACACCAATTAAATCACAAATAAAAACTAAAACACCACACTCCCCAGCAACGGTGCCAAAATTGACTTGCGCATCGTAACGCTAGTTAAAATAAAATAACTAGACTATCACCGTAACAATGGTGAGTCTAGATTGATCCCACAGAGAGTGTGAAAAGTTTATTAAATGAAATGAACTAGTGTTTAGGTTTAATTGGAGGTTTGGATTTTAAAATAAGAAAATAAATTAAAATTAGACTAATAAAAACAAATTAAAGAAAACATGTAAAAAATGATAAAAAATGGGGAATTTGGTAGGGACCCGGTTCTTTGGTTCAATTTTGGCCTACACCCTAATTAAGCATATTTCATTGATTTGTTGTTCTCAAACCTCTCATAGAAACTATTAATCGTAGGTTAATAATTGACTGTTTAATCAAGATACAATCATTAATTAAACCTAATCACCAAATAACCTAGGATATAATCTCTATATTTATTAGGTAGTAGCATTATGAATTAGGAAAAACGATATATTAATCAAGACAACAACCACATATGATGCGTTATTTAACCTAGATCACGTTATCTCTAATGATTACGAATCATTAGTCGCTACACATGAATTTCAACATAACAATTACAGATTATATCGAAATTCTAGCAAT
>JANQAP020015983.1:0-11121 GCA_026874005.2 Erythroxylum coriaceum | reverse complement strand
TCAAAACGAAGCAAGTCTCGAAAGAGAAATGAACATATTTTCTGCTTCTTATTTTTTCTCTCCTTTAAAAGGTCCTTGGGTGAGATTAGTTTTGTTTCCCATCCCTGACCGAGTGAAACCTGAATCGTTCCGATTGGCGGACTCAAGCCATAAACGTTGAAGAAACGTTCTGCTTATGTTTCACTTGCGGTCGTGTCAGTGGGAGACGAGCTCCCGTTTCACAGGTAAAAATTTAAGAAAGGGGTCGATTATATCTGAAAACCGAATTTCAAAAATTTTTATTGCAGCCACGATGAAATATCCGAGACTTTCCGTGCGCGTCTGGCTCGGTCTGGCTCATGTTATAACTTCATATGCTAATTTCATTAAATATGTATGCGTTTAAATGACATAAATAAAATCATAATTATATTTCTCCCATTTCTCACTTACCTAAGTTTTAATATTAAATTAATAAGTTTTTATTTATCAGGCGAAAAATCACGATATTACACATATATTTTCAAATATTTTTCTTGCTCTAAATCGAAAATAATATTTTTCTTTTTTTGCCGCATATTTTACTAGTGAAATGTACCGTCAAATGCATTTTTCGTTCTTGCAATCATTCTCCCAAGGAAAACGAGATATAAGCTCCGCTCGGCCCCAGGTAATTTTTTTCATTTTCCTTGAGTAACCAAATTTATTTATTTCTCACTATTTTCGCGTGTCCCTGTTCTATACCGACCGACAACGATAATGCTCTTATTTTAAATGCTCGCTCCTGAATTTTCACATACGTTCAAGCAATTTTGTCACACGTCAGGCAAACGCAAAAAAACCGAACAATAAATAGTAAACGCTACTTCGGCAAAGACCACAGAGAACTCAGGTAAGGTTAAGCGTCGAATATTTCGTCACCATTTACGCTGACTATCCACAAATTTTGACGCTGGTGTTTGCTACGATAAAAAAAAAAAAAAAAATACCGGACGAAAATCCGAGCGGATCTCATGAAACTGAAGATTTCAAACGCTTTCGCCACGTTGTTATATTTCTCGTAGAGTCCATGTTCCCGAGACACCTCCCGGATATCATCTGTCGTCCGAGGAAGGTGCACGCCGACAACGCTTGTCGTCGCACCGATGGAACGCGGAGACCTGGTACAAAGCCGACAATTCCAATTCCCTATCCCAATTATGAGAAATGCTCCTCTAGTCATGCTTGCAGAAATTGAGAGATCTCCCTGATGGAGCCAGGGACGGAATTAAAGTCGACGTCCGAGGGGAAGGACCTTCTCCCCCTTAAGGTGCAATGCCTT
Source organism: Erythroxylum coriaceum (assembly GCA_026874005.2). NCBI lineage: Eukaryota > Viridiplantae > Streptophyta > Magnoliopsida > Malpighiales > Erythroxylaceae > Erythroxylum > Erythroxylum coriaceum. Next base: position 9,821 of record JANQAP020015983.1, on the reverse strand, counting down.
AAGAAAGGAGCACCAATGCGCGGCATATTTACGTTGCCGAAGCAGATACTGCCCCCGTGACCGATGTGACCGGTTGAAAAACCGGTGTTAGAATTTCATAAAATCCATTATGGGCATAAATTAATAGGGAAGCAGGAAGAAGAGAATTCTGCTCTGGCTGAGTTCAGTTGAGAAATGAAAGTGATTCCCGGAAACGTTTTCCGTGTGGTTTTCTCGCATATCATGAAATCGTGCTTTGAGACGCTGTTGGTGACTACCGATGTGAAAAGAGCTTGCGCTGAGTGGGGACGTTCACCGGATGTAACAGGATGTTCCTGTCACGATGTGATTTGTTTTAAAAATCGAACTGCACTCCTCGTATTGTTCCAATTACGAAGATTTTTCGCAAACATATCGGGGACGATGCTCGCCGACGTCGTACGTCGACGAGAGATCGCAACAAGATCGATTGCTAATCGAATTTTTCTCACTCACCAGCGTCTGGAATAATAGTTGAAGTAATGTTAAAGAAACATTTAAATTTGTTCTCTTTTTAAAAAAAAAGATGGCGAAAGATGTATGGAATATTTAATACAAACGGAGTACCACTTGAATTTTTTTTCTTTGGACAGTTTCTTTGCCGGTTGGATTTGATTTCGAGGGCCGAAACTTGACAGAGAGAAGTAACGGTATTTTCTCAATAGATCCAAACAAAAGAAGAAAAAATACCAGGAACCTGGGTCGAGCAAATTTTTCTTGCGGCAAACCTGAGATTTGTTTTTATTCAATTATTTCCTTGACGATGTTACTTTCATGATGGACATATTGATGGCATTTCGATTTTCGAGCATTACTGAATCTTCTTAGGTACCGTTTCCTCATTCCCGTACCACCAGTCAGATATGAAGCTGACTCAAAGAGATGTAAAATCAAGTAAATGCGACGCATCTGAATTTTTTGCCAGTCCAACACGGGAACACGGGAAACGTCAAAAACGATGGATTTCGATGGTCAAAGGTCCCATATTGGGTTTTATATAAGAAGAAGGAAATTCAAATTCCTATTTTCCACTGATTTGCTGGAAACGGAAAAGGGAAGAAAATGCAAATGTGTGAATCCTTGGATATGAAAGTTCGTTTAACCGTCGCTGAAAACATCGAACAACAAAGATTTCTGAACAATGGCGAAATAAAAATACAAGACTGTGAAAAAGAACATTTCAATGATGTCGGAAAGAAGAAGAAAAGAAGTTTTAGGAAAATGGGTAATCTGTGTGTGTGTGTGTATATTTCTTTAAAATCTACACCATCTCAACATACCTCTCCTGTTTTAACATAGGACGATAAATTTTACTGAAACACATGCATTTCTTTAATTCGGAAAGTGATCAAGATTTTTTTTTTTCGTTTCCACATTCTTTGAAATACTTTATATTTCACTTGCTCAAACACCCCGCCATTCTAAAAAATATTTTTAATGACATTTCGGAAGAAAAGTAATCGCTTTTTCGCATTAAGTATTCGAAATTATTTTTTGGATAAATCACCGACTTAATATTAACATAACAACATAGCAGTGTGGTAGTACATTTTTAGGTGCGATTCGAATTTGTTTTTACCTTTTTAATTGCACGCTCAAAGCAATATTAGTGGTTTAAAGAATATTGGGAGAGCAGTTTGAAAATTACGCTTGAACTATATCAAGTCGCATATAATCTTTTTAGGATGAAGACACTTTCAATGTGGTGCCCAGCAGAGTGCACTCCGATCTGAAAACATCATTTCAAATCAGAACCAACGACGAAATGTGTCACAGAAAATCAAAAACTACAAATGTGTATTCTGAGCTGATCCAGCGGAGTTCTCTCCATTTCTCTCCACCTGACAATCAAAATACAATAAAACCAAAAATCTATATGTGAGGATGTTTCACCTTATCCATCAGAAAATAAAATGAATAAATAGCTGATTATACGTGACAGCAGCTAATTCTGCAGTTAAATCAAGCACACAATTTTCCACAATTGGCTAGTTACCACATACAATGGAATAAAAATTACAAAGTGTTGTGCCTCTAGTATTATCATGAGAAATGCACCGTATGCTATATTTGCAAAATATTGTCATCGGTAATGATTACGTGTCGGGAAAATACAAAGATTAATGAAAAATAATTACCGAGGAAAGAGATGAAGAACATTATGCTTTATATGTACTAAAAATGAAATGCGGTATTTAAGACAACAGGCATACCTAACACGTGTAAAGAATGTTTGTGAACCCACTGAAAAATGTTTGTTTGTAACAAATTATGTATCAAAAAGAAATATAAAATCAATTACATCATATATTTTGCGTTTTCCGTTGCCTAAAATCTTCAGCCAGAATGATGGGATACTTATTAAAAGTAATATTTAAAAAGAGCAAGCTTACGCCGCAAACAGTACCAATTTAGAGTTTCACGAAACAACATTGTGATAATTTCTCGGTTGTATTTATTGAAAATATTGCGTAAAGAAAGAATTTGAAGATTTGATTTTCGTGGTGCCAGTTGTTCACCATTTTGATGAAATTTTCGCCTAAGTTTCTGGGTAGATGCATATGCAATAAAAACAAAGGGGGAATGCCAAGGAAGGAAAGAAAATTTTGGTTAGGCTCAAGGTTTACTTTTTTCAGATGTTTAATGTTTATAACATTTCGCATGCAGTAATTTTTTCCAAAAATAAACTGAATAAGAAAAATTTATTTGAGCTAAGGTAAGGAGAATTGGTGTTGAAATTGGCAAAAATTTTTTTTCTGCGGCGAACAGCTGGTTGAAATCAAGAATCTTTCACGATCAGACCTGCTTTCGGAGGAAGAAAATAATGATCGAGGTCAACGTATTCAGCCTCGTGCTTTCCTCATGGGGTTCGTTGGCCCCACCAATTTGGGTGGGCTTACAAAGGGAAATGTAAGTAAAAAAAAATTAACAAAAGATAAATAAAACGAAGGAAATGAGTCATCCTATCTTTGGGACAGGATTACTGAGATTCTTTTATGCATCAATCCAAACAGTGTAAAAATAAAGATTAAAACATGTTGTTAGAATGTCAATCTTTTTACCGGTGCGTACCACCCTAATCGGCAACATCGAAATAATCCTTATTGAGGTTAACGCACTCAGCTTCCTTTTATGGTAACAGTTTCGAAGCGATTTTACGATTACAACACGTAAAATGTTTTGAAGATATTCACAAACGGACGGACTCCAAATTAGCAATACTCTAAAAAATTCCATAAACTATTTCGGAATAACTAAGTAAAAATAGTTTTTAAAATAAAACGAGGCATAACTAGACAGCATCAACATTTGACAATCATTTTGTTTTTCTGATATTTAGGTTACAAAGAAAACCAATGTAACGAATCAACAAAAAATTACCGTGTGCAAATGAAACGCTTTTATTAATGGGTAATGTCGATCGGTGCCATTAATCCATATTCCCCCTTCGCCCAATCTCATTACCCATCAGAATATAAACGTGTTAATAGAAAAAAAAACTCTACCACAAACATCAGACACACACATTATTGATTCCGTTCGTCGATAATGTACCAGGCATTTTGATAATGGAACAAACTACAAATTTTCATTCATCTAGTATTATCCTTGAAATCACACTATATAAGCTAGACATGCAAAATACCAGGATGACAACACACGAAAATATATAGTAATGAAAATAAAAATAATTTAAATTAAAATATATATTTCAAATATTCTTTAGGACAAAAATCAAAGTTGTTGTAAAAAAGTTCCTAACCACGACAGCTGATGAAAATAACTACATTACCTACCTGCTGTCTAAAATGTGTGAATTTCTCGACAACAACATCAAATTAAAATGTAAATTATTTGATCTGAAACTACTGTTTCTGATTGCTTTTAAATTCCGAAAAAAAAAATTAGCCTAATGCGGAGGGAATTTTTCATTAAGAGAGAAGACAGCTGGACGCGGAAATAAAAAGTATTACATTTTAATAAATTCATCTATAACACTATTCCCTTTTTCATAAAAGAAAAAAGCAACAGGAAGAAAAACCGGGCTCTCTCTCGCTGCGGTTACTCCTTATATATTATGCGGTCTATATTTCCCTTTTAAAGTAAAGCTCCAAAGGAAGTGTTACGGAGAAAAATTTCTTCATATCAAACTTCGTACACTCGAAACTTTGCAAAATAATCTATTGTCTAGTAACAGGATCCTTTAATTCGAAAAAAAAAAAAATAATAAATAAATTCTACATGCAGAAAAAATATAATCGTCATGATGATCTTCCAATTCAAATTTGTTTTCCATTCAAATATTAAAACAAAGTTAAAGGTGTGGCTTGCAAATATTTTCGTCGGTGTATGATTTCCGCGGTGTTTCTTCTGCCCGTCGATATACCCGATTGCTTATTTTCAAAATCAATAGCTTCTATTTAAGAAAACGTACATAATTTATACTGTCAAAAAACTGCAAAAACACGTAGGAAAAGCATTGAGAATAAGTAACGGCAATAAGAAATTTCTTTTATCCTAATCATGTAATAATGACCAGCAATTGATCCACCTTGGACTCGTTTCCCTAATGATAAACATAAAAATCATAAATGCAAGTATGTTCGGCGGGTGATTTAGATTTCCGATTATTATCATTCTCCTAGTATCCCATTTCATGAAGTGAATTTTTTGGTTTTCGTAAAATAAGGCAGAATGCGAGAGAATTCAACATGAAATTTTTCTTGATGTCCTTCATTCAGACCTGACCGCCGCCATTTTATTTTCCTTCAAATGGAAGAAAAGAATTTGAGATGGTCGGTAAAAAAGTTTTCAGGTCTTATCCCCATACCACACGGCACGAGAATTAGCTTTCAAATTCGAATATTCAACAGAAAGCAAAAGACGCATCTCCAAAATATTAATTTCCACCAGAGTCGTGTTACTTATTCATTTTCTTCTGCGGTCAAAGTCCTAATCACACTTTTCTTAATGTAACGACTCCAGTTAGTATGGAATGGAAATGGAAAATGTATATCGTTAGCAGGATTGACTGCCACACTCTCCATCGACGAATAGGCGTGACTCTCGTTTACAATGGGTTTTCTCTGCTGCCGCCAGAAGGGATGATCTCAGCTTATGTTTTGCTTGAAAAATTGCCATTCGCAAAATTTCTCGTCTTCAACAGTTTATTCAATATAATATAAATTAACACGGGGCTTCGGCGTAGGACACCATGGAACTGCATCCATTCCCGTTAGATTTTCACGAAGTCCGGGTTGGGTAAACGAATCTACCATTATCAACTAATTTCTACCATCGATAAAAGCAATTCTCGTTTTTCGATCTTTCTCATTCGGGCCCTCCACTTGGCACAAACGGAAACAAAGCTGCCGGCACAAATTTCATCCGCCCCAATGAAAACGGATTTAACGATGACATTTTCAATCGCCATCGGTTACAATCCCCATTTACATTTCAATGTCAATAATAATTAGACGTTTTCTCCTTATCAAATATACTTTTGATGCAAAACAATTCAAGCCCGGATAATGCGAATGCTTTTGAATTCATATAATTCTTGACTTTTGTGCATTTGCCGACCTTCCGCGGTTTTCTTCATAACTTTATTTCCCTAAAGTACACATCGATCCGTGTGCGCAACAAATAACTCACGATAAAAAAAAAAAAAAAAATAGAGGCATGTCTGCGTGGAAATGCCAATTTCGAATGCGAAACCTAATTTAGTTCCGGAAATATCTCGGTCGAGCGATAAAGTTTCGGAAATGTCTTCCCTTCCGGTTTTCCCGCCGTTTAACTGATTTGGAGAAAATCACTTAAATAATAATCGCAATCGATTTGTGCATTGTTTCCTTCGTCTTCCTGCGCTTCCGGGCGACGGATTTTCCACCTTTTTTTTCTATCTCAACGAGGTGACCTGGCAAATTGAGAGTCCAGAACATTCCTGATTGCCTGTCCGTGGCTTTCCTTCCTCACCCCCTGCCCCACTTACTGCCTCGTGCGAAAAATTCAAGGAAAGGTTGCGGAGGTAAAGGCTCGTGGTTCGGCCGAAGCACCAAAATGCGATTCGCATCTTGTTCGGTCCGGAAGTAAATTAAGATAATGAAAATCACTGAAACATGCACGAACTTTTAGTAATCACGTGAATCTGTTTGTGTATATTTGTGCGCTAATTTTTCCCATTCTCCCCGCCCCCCCCCCTCCTCACCACAATTAGCCCAATACGCAAGTTAAAAAAATGCATTTAACAATTAAAGAATGAAAAAACGAAAAAATTTGTCTTTTACGTTCGAAAGAACTATGATAAGGTTTTTTTTCTTTACACCCAGTCAAGTCGAAAAACACAAATCTAAATATTTGCAACAAAAAAGAAAAAATAAATGAGAACGATAAATGTAAAAAAAATAGGATCTGAAATATGTATGAAAGTGTGAAGGTGAGTATAAATTACAACATTATTTAATGTAACAATTACGATAAATGTATTTAAGACAAAAAAAGTAGAGAAATTTTTCAGGTTGCGTGAATCTCGTTCGCTTTCGGGTAATTTCTCCGGTCGTGGAAGCTTCCCGCTTCGCCGAATTGATAAAGCAAAGGCAGAATCGCCGAAAGCGACGTGATAAATTTCTCTCGTCAAGGCAGAACGATTTATTTATGATGACGAAGATGCTGACGATTTTCTCACACCGAAGAATGGAGGATGTTGAGTGTGGGTGGTGCAAAAAGATTTGCACCTATTTCGCTACCGCCGATTTCTTAGGCGGAGCTCATGTCCGATTCCGCGGGCATCTCATTCGCGAACGAGGGTAAGGGACCGCTCGGATGCGCGGACGGTTGTATCGAAGCATGCGAGGCTGTTCGCTGTCTCCGTCGATTGGGACTTGTTCTTCGGGATCGGAATCGGGTTCGTTTTCAGCGAGTGCATTTCCGCGTATGGCTTCCTGCGAAAAGAAAGGAACAGACAGACCATTTTGAAGGCGGTGATTGTGAAATATTTTGAGCGCTCTGCGACGACGGCGAAATACTTACCAGGCCGACGGCAATTCCGGCGCCCTCGTTCAGTCCCGGGACAGGTGCATCGAACGTTCCCTCGGGCAAAACCATCGTTGGGTCGTGCCTGAGAGCCACGTTGGGATTCGCTCGCAGCGCTTCAGCCTTAGCTTCTTTTGCTGCTCTTCGCACCACGCGGATGTGAAGCTCATCGTCGGTCGCATACAGAGGACACTTGCCTGATTCCGAACCTCCTCGTGCGTTGAAATGCGAGTAATTCGTAATAGGCTTCCTGCAGACGTAGCACATCTTTGCTCCGCAGTGACACACCATTTTGTTGCAGCCCTCTTCTTTAACGAACATCTTGTTGCATTTGTAGCAGGTCCTGATAAGAAGAAAATCAAAATTGTCAGACTCGTCCCTTGTGTTCTGCACCTGCCGAGAAAGTTGCACGGCGCCGTGAATCCCCACCTGACCAGGGCTTCCGTCATTTTGTTCTCTATGAAAGTCCTCAGTCTAACCTCGTCGGATTTTTCGACTTCGAAGCACTTGAGTGGAACGTGATTCGGTTCCTTGCACAATCTACCGAGAAAGAAAAACGGGTTAAAACGAGTTCGACGCACAGCTCTTGGCTGTCATTTTCTCCCTCGCCGAATTTCTTTTCCCTACCTGCAGCTCTCTCTCCCGCACTCTGGGTTTAAGCACGAGAAAACGGTTATCTCCGGGGGCATGACCGTGGCGTAGCTGCAGAACGGGCAATGTTCCAAGCCCTCGATATTAGCTGCTCTCACCTCTTCCATCTGGACGAGTTTCAAGGCTTTGGAAAACAGATCCGGTTTGAGAGCCGTCTGCAAAAAAAGGAGAAAAATCAATTCTTGTGGAAACATGGAACTCGGAAAAATGCGAATTTGAAATTTCATCAAGGCGTGCTTAAAACACGTGGAACCCGATTTCTCACCTCCAGAGCCGAGAGAGTTAAGGCTTCGGTGCATTCATGCAAGCAATGGAACTTGGATTTTCCTTGGCCAACTTCGATTTCGACGAACCTGAAAAAGCGAAAAATAATGAAGGAGGTTGACGTGAGTCGGCGGCAAAGAGATCGTCGCTGATTCGAAATTGATCGTCGACGGACGTTAACTTACCTCGTTATGCAGTTCCTGCAGAAGCCGTGCCCCTTCGGACAGTAAATGATTTCGTCCGGCATGATTTCGGCCTCGAAACAGCACTGACATTCTACCATTTCGTTATTCTTTCTGGCATTTTTGTATTTTGCTCTCCTTTCCTTTTCCGTTTTCAATTTGAGTTCTTTTAGTTCTTTCTCGTATTCGATGAAAGCGATCTAAAAAGAAAAGAAAAAAAGAACGGGAGCGTTTAAGAGACTGTCACCGGCGCTTTGGGGTTCGGGGTTCCGTGAAGAGAAAATATACGTACTTCCTGTATGAATGGTATGTCGATTGTTGCGGGCTTGCGGTGGTCGCACTCGTAGTCGCTTCTTGGACGGGCTCGACGGTTTTTTTTTTTCAGAAGACCTCTGTAAGTCAGATAGAGGTTGTAGCTGTTTTTCCTAAGCTCCCTGTGAATGACGCTAACAGATTGGTTCCTGAATTTGTTCTTGAAATACCACAGGCAGAGTGCTTTGTAGTGCCCGCACTCGCGCCCCGGGTTTCCGAAATGGGTCCACGGATCGGGTATCACACTGAGAAAATCCTCGGCCGTGAAGTCCGTCGTGAATCGCAGGCGCTCCTTTTCGAGCTTCACTTGCTTCTCGTAATGCTCTCTCGTGGGCATGTCGTTACGATCGAGTTTCTCAGCGGCAAAGTTGTTCAGCAGCACCAGCGATCCGTTAAAGCTGACACATTTTTCTTTCAGGTAGGATGGATCCGTTTTCGGGAACACCTTCTCCAGTTCTGCCGCGTATTTGGCGACAAACTGCTCGGGTGTGTCGGGCTGCTCGGAGCTTGCGCCTTCGATTTCGAGTCTAGAGTCGCCGATCCCCGGAACACCTGAACTCCCTTCGTTGTTTTGCAAACGAGATGGTCTCTGATTTTTTTCGGCACCTGGAAATAAATTAAGAGTTCGTGGCGGGTCGCTTTTCACAAATTTTTTTTTGGATGAGGTCACACGATGCGATCTAACGTGAGTCGGGTAACAAGATAACAAATTGGAATCTGAGAGAAAACTCTATTTCGGAGAGATACATTCAACTCGGAATGATGAGATTTATAAAATTTTTGAGATTTCGAATTAAATTGAAATTATGAATGTTTCCTATCCGATATGAATTTTCCCAAGGTAAATGTCTGGTTGTGGCTAAGGCTGAAAAACTATTATTTGAAGTTTTATTCGGGTTGTGATGCAGTACTAGATAACAATTCTCAATTGGGGCCTTGGAATCCGAATTAGAAATTTTAATACACGTTTACAATAAACTTACCTCTGCTTTCACGGCAGTTTCCGTTCATTTTCTCTCAAAAAACTTTGTTCTGCTTCGACAATTTAAAATTACTAAAATAAATGGTAACTTGCGCGGACTTCGACTTCGTCGTACACGATATTTTCGGTTTCTCCGAAAAATCAAAGAATAATATTCGAAAAGTGAAAGAAATTCGGTTTTTCTCACTCTTCGCCTTTGTTTAAAAGAAAAGAAAAAGCGTTAGCGATTTGAACGGTAGCAACTCTACTAACTAACTGAACTGAGCGGAGCTAAGTTTCCCTTGGAATTTCACTCACGCACCATCAAAACGAAGCAAGTCTCGAAAGAGAAATGAACATATTTTCTGCTTCTTATTTTTTCTCTCCTTTAAAAGGTCCTT
>JANQAP020015975.1:0-11121 GCA_026874005.2 Erythroxylum coriaceum | reverse complement strand
AAGAAGAAACTAAACAACAAGCAAAGAGAGAGGGTGATTAGGAAATAAATCAGATTTACCTGTAAGCTTGAAGACGAGATCGTGAAGACGAGAGCCAGGAGGAGAAGAGCGACGGAGACGAGAGCCAGGGGCGTGAATACGAGAGCGAGGGCGGAGGGTCTGACGAGGATAGAACGGTCAGAGAGTTGGGGAAAGATTATTCCCTGTTAACCGGAATAGCTAAAGATCACTTCTCCGTAGTCCGGGAATAATAAAGCCTAAGAATGCCTATTCTACTTTTTTTTTTCAACCAAACATAAGAATACTTAAACGTTAGGAATAGCGTAGGAATAGAATTTCTATTCCATCAAACCAAACGTACTATGCAGCTTCCTCTAGTGGCTCTCTTCGTAAAGAGATCCCCGACTTTTAACTGATTGAGTTTCTCTTGTTTTGTTGTCTAAAATTGTTTTAGAGAGAAAATTCAAGCCTTTGTTGATTATATGGAGCTGGATTGTTGTTTTGGCTTTAGGTTTAGTGAGATTATTAGAAAACAACTAATTCTGAGAGGAGCGATGTGTGTGTTTGTCCTTGTGTCCTGTGTGAGAGGGATTTGGATTCTTGCTCTTTTGTGATTTAAAGTTCGTCGTTTTTGGTAGTAGTTTAACAGTTGTCATCTGGCTAACGTTGTTGTAATATATGTAAACATATAAAGTAGTGTTTAAACATACGTTCATTTTTATGGACCGACATACAAAGCACATGTTTTTGAAGAGAGAATGATTACAATCCTTCAAAATCCTTCAACAATACTTTAAGGAATGCACTATTTGTTCTCTTGCATGTAGAGGTTACAATCCTGCAGAAGAATGATAGCAAAAAGTTTTCGAAAGAGAAAAAAGAAAAAATTATGAATTTTTATAATTCATTTTTATATAAAATTTATAATTTGACGATGCAAAAATTAAAATTTACATATTATTCATGTGACAAAGATAATAGGTGACGTAGCACGCTATGTTAACGAATGTTAATGGAAATATTAATGTCTAGTTATATTTGCAAAAAAATTAAAATTTTGATATTTTATTGTTAGTTTTTTAATGTTCAAATTAGAGTCGTAAAATTTAGTAAAGTTTGAATTTTTTAAAAATCAACCCTAATAATAAAAAACTCCAACATGTTAAATCTTTATTAAGATTTCATTTATGAATGATAATGTTGTCTATTTTTTAGTTTGTGGGGGTTACTAATATCAAATATCTTATATGACTCTTCTACTAAACACAAACTCTTCAAATTTTAAAGAGTTAATTATAAAAAAGTTTCAACTTTTCTTAATTTTATAATATTAACTCGAACTTTAAAAAGTGGCGTTAAATTATTCTAAGTTTTATTTTTTGTAAATATAATTCACCATTAAACTAGACTTTAAAAATGTTAACGTGACTAATTCGTCAAATTACCTTTTTTCACGCGTATATTATTTCATTCCATGTGTGAACTTAATCTTTAAAAATTAACAATAAAATTTTAAACTAAAATATCAAAAATCCTAAAACACGTACACCCAAATTTTGCATCTCTCTCACACTTTTGGAACTATCCCTGAAATTTGGGTCAAGCAGTGTGACTCTAAAGCTTAACTCAAAATCTATACCCCAGCACCTCCTCCTTGCATGATCTCGAAGTGTCCTCTCCAAATCTTGAAAGAAACTACGCCTCCAATATCCAACATCGTCTGTGCTCACGTACCTGTAATGTTTCTCACGACAGAGTCGCTTCTCTGGTTCAGCCATGTCCAGGGCACAGTCCGTGCACCTGTCACAGTGTCACAACATAAATGTTCCATGGGTTTACTCGAATTGCTCCACTCAATGATGGTGAACAACAGATAAACTCAAAGATAACCAACGTGCTCTTATTACAGGTACGTGACACTGTAACCAAAAAAAAAAAAAAAAAAGAAGATAACCAACGTGCTCTTATTTGGTGTGGTTGGTTCTAAACATAAGACCTTATCCAATCTCTCATTCCCATGGCGGCTAATTATGTATTCATAATGAATGAGATTCATTCGATCCCTCAGAGATGCTCTGCAACAACAGAGTACGCACTTTCTCATAGAACTTGAGAGGTGCGTTAAGGTTTAAATTTAATGTTTTTAAATATTTAGATTTATCTCATATTTTAGTGAAAATATTAAAATTTAAAGTACAATTTTGACCTTTTCTTAATACCAACAAATAATAGAATCTAAATTAAAATTTAATAAAAACATTAAGAGTAAAAAATACCTTTTACCTTACATTATTAAATAAGTGCTTAGTGGAATATTTCATTTATGAAATTAATATCTTATTTAAGTTAGTATAAAACTGGGTCTCATAATAAAATAATTAAGAATAGTTTATGATGTGGCATTTACAAAGTCTTGTAAATAGGTGCATACACAATAACATCCAACTATTGATATATGTCATCTTTAGTTTATCGTGAATTATAAACTGAAATCAATTTTAAAGGGTGTAAATCAACCAAAAATGCAAAACTTAAGAACTTGGTTAAAAAATAATCACTTAAACAATGCAAATCAAACATAAACGTGCAGTCAATTACGAAATCTCAATGCTTGTATTTAATCTCACTCCCCTTATATGAAATTGGACCCGAGTTTCGTTAGTCCATCAAATTAGCCCCCAATTCTAGTATTGTAAATATAACCATTAAATTGTCTAGAAGTGAAAACGTAAAAGCCAAAACTTGACTGTTTTCTCTGAGGAGAGTCTGAAGGCATAAAAACAAATGACAAATATGAATAAAACTACATGTCGTTAGAAGAATACAAAAATTACTAATAATGTATAGATATTATTTACGTTAGAAGAATTTAGATATTATTCACAAAATATTTTAAATTAAGATAAATTATTTGTGGTACAAAAATAAATATTCAAATTTGTAGTAATTGTAATAAATTAAAATTTGTTACTATAATTAACTTATAAATACCATCCATTTTCTTATTTTATGTATCAAAAAAGAAATTCAAACATTCAAAAGTAGAATTTGTAAGAATATCAATCTTATAAATTCTAAGTTACGAATTAATATTTGGAACTTATTGTTAGTGAGTCAGTGTTTTTATTCTAACTCCTTTTTTAGTCATTAATATTTTGTGTATCCTATTTTTTCTGGTCTTAATTAAATTGTGACCTTTCTTTATCTGCCTAATCATTCTAACACATGCTTACTTTCTTTAAAGGTGTTCAAATGATTAGAAGAAACGTCTTGAGATTTTCTAAACATTAGATCTAGTATCAACTACGGTTCACTATTATTGGAAAAAAAATCCCACATGCTCACATATTGCTTGAACCAGAAAAACAAGGCGGTTGGTATACTTGGCCATGTTATTGTTATGTCACGTTTTGTTTCTAGTATGAAGATAGAATTCAAAAGCACCAACAGTTCCATTTGTACCATATGTCAATTCAAATTGAGAATTTGAAATTCTCTTAAGCTATTTAAAATGTTGGGATTTTAAAATTTTCCTCCTTTTTATATTATAGTACAAATTTGGCATAATATAATTTTGAGATCAGTTCTTTTAAGGTAATAAAAAATATACTTTGACTAATTGATACATAATTTACTTAAATTTAAATTGTTAATACCTAAATAAATAAATCATATTCTTTGCTATTAAATGCCTTATTTCCTCTAGCATATGTCTTGCTATTTTTAAAATTATTTACATTTACATTCATCCATATTCATCTTTTTATACAAGGTTTTGCTATATATTTATAGTAGCCAGCCAACAAATAATTACATAACAAAATCCCTATGGTTAAGCTTGTAACATATACTAGTTGTTACATAATCTTATCTAATCTGTAACATTATCTAATTAGTAACTCCCCCATAAGTTAGAGCACAGATATTAATTTTTCCCAACAAATATCATTAACTTGATATTTGTTCAGGGCTTTTATAAAAATATCTCTTAAGTTATTCTCCAATTTTGACATATCCTATAAAGATTAAGATTTGTTGCAATTTTTTGCGAACAAAGTGATAGTCTATTTTAATTTGTTTAGCTCATTTATAAAACACATGATTAATAGCAATATGTAGAGTGATTATTACATCACTACTTTACTGGTATGGAAGCTTTAAAAGTAACTTTTGTTAAGAGTTGATATATCCACATTATTTAACATATTGGTTGTGTCATAGCTCTATATTCGTATTATGCATTGGACCTGGTCCCAACATATTGCTTCTTTCTTTTCCATGAGGCCATATCTCCTCCAACAAAGACACGCTAGCCAGTGATAAATTTTAGGTTAATCTTAGAACCTGTTGAATTAGTATTTAAAAACACTCAAATAAATTTTAGGTTAATCTCAGAACCTGTGCAATTAGTATTTAGAAAGCACTCAATATATGTATATTCGTGATTTTTATATAGTATTCCTTAACCAGGAGCTCTCTTTAAGTAACATAAGATTTGTTTTAGGGCAACCCAATGATAAATAGTTGGAGAAGATATAAATTGGCTTAAATATTGACATAATATGTAATATCTGGGAGAGTTAATGTAAGATAGTTCAAATTTTCAGTTAATCTCTTATATTTGTTAAGGCTTTCAAACAAGTCACCATCTTTAGTGAGTTGTAAATTCGGGGTCATTCGAGCACCACTTGACTTGGCCCTTAACTTTTCAACTTCAATTAATAGATCAAGTACATCCTTCCTTTGAGAAAAAAAAAAAAAAAGGCTTTCTTGCTTCTTGTCACATTTACTCCGAAAAAGCACTTAAAAACCCCTAAATCTTTCACGTGAAAACAACTGTGAAGGAAGAAATTCAATGATAAAATTCCCACAGTATTGAACGATATCATCTATATGTATATATAATAAGGAGAATGATAGCACATGTAGAATTTTTATAGAAAAAATGCTCAAATTTGCTCTTGTTCATACTAAACCATTCCACTGCCTGACTAAATTTTATAAAAGAAGTATATGGACACTATTTTAAACCATGTAGTCTTTTGAATGTGACAAACTTTCCCATACTCTCCTTAAGCAACAAACTTAGGTAGTTGCTCCATATAAACTTCCCATTGATGGTCACCATGTAAGAAATTATTTTATATTTTTAATTAATGTAAGGGCCAATTATGAGTAGTTATATGATTATGAGTAATTATATAGAAATGAATAGATGAGTAAAGGTCAATTTAGCAATATGAGAGAAAGTATCAAAATAATTTATACCATATATTTATGCATAGCCTTTTTCCATAAGGCATGTTTTAAGTTTAGCCACGAATCTATTGTAGTTAACTTTGACTAAAAACACTCATTTACATCCAATAACCTTCTTTCTTATAGGTAAGTTCTCTAAATCTCATGTATCATTAGCATCTAAAGCATTCATTTCCTTAATCATAGCATCACGCCAACCAAGATAGAATAAGGCTTTATGAGTAATTTCTTGAAGAGTCATAGAATCTAGTGAAGCAACAAAGAATAAGAAGAGGAAGACAGGGGATCATAAGAAGCAAAGGAGAAAATATGATAAGTACATTGACGTTTATCAGTATAAAGAGCTATAGGAAGATTAGATCATCAAATGTTGAATCTTACCTCCAGGAAGAGATAGGTACTAAACTTGTATCAGGATAATCTTGTCTTCTAGAATAGACCAGGCAAATAAATGGAGGTGGTAGTTGTGTATGAGTATCATGTGTAACATTAGTTGTTTGATATGTGATTTTATAGACCAATAGATCATCATCTGCCTTATCAGAAATTGAAGAAGTAGAAAGAAAAGAATGTATTCCAAAAAGGTAGCATTGGTTGACACAAGATATACCCTTATTATTGTATGAGACTTAAAGGTTATGTAAACCTCATGATATACCCTTACGATTCTCGTCTGATTCTTAAAAATTAAATTAAAAATTCTTTTAACTTTAGAGTGTTACTAAAAGATCATGTACGATTTAATCTATAAAATTTTTTAAGAAATAAAATTAAATTCAATTGAAAAGAATTTAGAATAGAGGATCATTTTAATGGTAACTCACATCAAAATGTATAAGAAGATGGTCATTGTCTCTTAATAAAAAATTAAATAAGATTATGACCTGATGAAATAAATAATATCAAAGAAGAATAAGGATACAAGATATAACTTAAGGTATAATATACAATATCTATTCAAAGACCAGCTTATTAATCGATGTGTGATATATTCCATATATATATAGTAATAAGCCCTCATATGTTAGTTTATGCCCTACAACTAATCACTTTGGTTGTAGTTTAGAGACAAAATAATTTAAAGGTGTTATTTATTTTGTATATATTTAGATGTATATGATAAAGTCTATGAGATTATTGTACATTGTAAATAAAATTATAATGAAATTATAATTATGAGTTTCATATTATATTTATGTATTATTCCTAAATGGTTCCTAATCATTGTTCTATTCAAATTGGATATTAATAGAACTCAAAAAGACTAGCACACGTTATGTTTTTCCTTATGAAGAAAGTAGTCGATCTCTCAGGCTAAAGTATAGAGATACTTAAACAAACGTGTGGGTGTTTACTAGAGAAGAAGTTCACTGAACAGACCTGAGATGAGAAATCCATTTAGAACATTATTTGTATGTCTATGGAAATTCTCATCGTGATGATTGTATAAGTGATCATTTGACTTGAGGTCACCAAAGTTATCTTGTATAGAAATTGTAATGTTTTGATACTACTTATGACCGATTTAATCATGGGTCATTTTATTGGTAGTCATTGAATGTAGCATGAACTATATGCTGTGTGATCAAAATATGCTTCATCACCCTAAAGTAATTATGAAAAATGTTTCGTTATTCTCGATTAGTATTGATTCGAGGAATCCTTGCAAGGTGGAATGATACTTTGTAAATAGTTTACAAATTTCATTAATTGAATCGATAACTAATAGTAGAGAACTAATATGATTGGACTCAAAATGGAGTAAACATTAATTCTATGTTTTATTTCTAATCAGAACATTATATGATGAAAGGATTGAATTATATGAAAAATCATGCACGGAAAGGCTAGTCAAAACCACTTTGACATTCCTAATTATTTGGGTGGTCATTATGCATTGCTAGACGCCAATCTTAATCTACGATTATAAATTGTTTAATTAGAGAATTAAAGATAAATGAAAAGGAGTTTTAATCTATCTAATACTAATTATAAATTAGAGTTATAATTTATAATTATTGCCAATATGTTTGGGAACCTAACGAGTCTCACATATTGAATAGGTTGAAGAGAGCAAAGTTATTTTAATCAAGTTGGACTTGATCGTAAAGTTTGAGAAATTTTATGATTAAATATGAGATGTTTAATAAATAAGAATTAATATGAGATATTGATCTAATTTGGGCATAATTGGTATTTAATTAGAATTATTTGTAATTCTAATCAAATTTTAATTGAAATTAAAATTTAATTTCAATTAAGTTACTAAAATGTCCAAAACCTATTATAAATAGGGTTAAGCTCTAATAGAGTTAGTACTTCCTGCTTTAACCCTCTCTGTGAGAGTTACAGAGTTCTCTCAGCTCATTCTATTGATACTGTTAGAGGACGGATGCTTGTGCGGCTATGGTGGTTGAGACAGATCGATTTTAGAAACAGTTTGAGAGATACGACAATATTAAGATCAATTTTTGGAATAAGGTACGAATTAAGTTTATGCTTTATTATAATTTGTGTTAATCATTTTATAGAATTAAAGAGATTTTGATTTTTGAAAAATCAAAAGTTACGAAAAAGTTTCATAATTATTTCACTATGGCCGAGATCAGATCTCGACCCGGTATCCCAACAGTGGTATCAGAGCCGAATTTTAATCCTACAACTTGATTAAATTTTTTATTGTCATTGATCAGCATTGGAATTGAAAAACTAGAAACCTAAAATCGTAATAGCTTGAGGTAGAACAAATCTGAAAAGTCTAGATTTGTAGCACTTGAATCTGGAAATTGTAAATCCCATAATAATATGTATGTGTTGTTGGTGGTGTTTGCAATTTCTGGTTATGTTTTCTGTTTGTGTGATGTTTGGGCATTATTTTGGTGTTTGATTTTAAGTTTCTGAAAAAGTGAAACCTAGAAAACAATGGACCCTATAATGGTTCTGGAGTTCTAAAATAGGGCTGCGATTGCAAATCTGGCTACTGGAATTTGCGTTATACATTTTCTGGTTTGTGAATTGTGTTTCTGGAATAGGCTTTCAATTGCTGATACGCTGTGTTTTGGAGGCACGCTGACGAGGCTTCTTTTATTGTTTTTTTCTCTAATTTTACCTGTTATTTTCCCTTTCTGTTTGTACCCATGTGGGTAGGCGTAACAGAATTACCCATTTGAGCACCCAGCCATGTACGGGGATCTCATCTGTGAAATCAATGAAGAATGTTTCTAACACGGAATTAATATCATCCTAGAATAAAAAATTTCTCATTTTCTCTTGAGTTATAATCGTTGCGATCCATTTGACAACCTCTTCATGCTTGTTTGGACCTTCAATGGCGGACCCCGATCCAGATGGGACCCAACCGAAATGAGGACGAACGAGGAAACGTGACGACGACCAGTCGAGTCGCCCCCCAATGTCGTATACTGCAACTGTAACAGGTCCTTGGACAGAACCAGCCACCGTGGAAGATCAGAGCTGGCCAGCTGAAACACCGATCGAGCTAGAGGAGGGTGACATAGAGCAACTAGCCGACGATCATGGCGGTGGAATCAAGCTCTTCCAAAATTTCAAGGACAAGTTAGATCAGCAGTGGACTAAGGCAGTTATATTCAAACTATTGGGATGAAGGATCGGATACTCTAAGCTCACGTCTGCGAGCTCTATAGAGGCCTTTAGGTCCTTTGAAAATAGTTGATCTGGAGCAAGATTTCTTCCTCGTATGTTTCATAGAGGATGCCGATTATCTTCACTCGTTGACAGACGGACCTCGGCTCATTTGTGGCCAAGCACTCTCAGTCCAACGGTGGGTTGCCTACCTTCCGACCAAAACACGAGGAAGTTGCTCGCGCTGTCACATGGATTCGCTTTTCGGCCTTACCTATCGCATGATACCACCCTGTAATTCTGACGACTTTGGGGAACTTAGTTGGATCAATGGTGAAAATAGACGAACCAACATTACTGACCCATTGAGGGCATTATGTTCGCATTGCCGTCGATGTTGATCTCAACTAGCCACTAAAAATAGCTGTCGAACTAGACGGAGAAATTCTTCTCGTGGAGTATGAGGGACTCCCTCAATTTTGCTACTCCTACGGGAAGGTCGGGCATGCGATGGCTGGTTGTCCACAGCGAAACTGCGTTGTTGAGGCGAGCACAACACCAGCTACAGGACAGTCCGCGACGGCTTCAACATCTGAGACGAATACAGGAGGCGAGCAGGCATGCTCTTCTGCGATAGAACAAGCAACGGGCAGAAATAGCTATGGACCGTGGGTTTAGGTCCAGAGGAAACCCAGACCCCCTGCACAACGGCTACAACAGACGAAAATTAATCTCCCTTCACGCCAGTCGAATTCGGGTAGGAAGAATGAGTCACTTCAGAAGATTGGTTCACGATTTTCTATTCTGACAGAGAAAGAGCCAGTAGAAGCGGTAGAGGCGGTAGGAAATATTGTAGAGAAGGCCCCACCCCAGAATAGTTCCATGGGCCTTGGTCACCATATGCCACTTAAGGATTTGTTGGGCTCCAGCAAGCCCACAAGTCATGAATTGATTTTTCAGACAACTGGGCCAAAGCCACAAGCTAGGAAAGGGCCCAGAGCACAAAACGAAGTTCTTAACAGATTACTCTAAGGAGAAAGCTCTCGGGCCCATTCCACTCCGAAACAGAATTTGGTTCTAGCACCCCAAATCCAAATCCAACCCAGCAAGGTTGACAAAAACATAGCAATCGTCCTCTCCTCACACACAGAAATGATATGCGATCCCCAGGTGTTGGAGGACCGCGAAGTTATCATCGAGGAGAGACCGTAGTTTATGGAAGGGGTAGAGGCACTGGAGGACATCATTTGTCTAAGGGAGCTTACTACCCCTCCACATATGAACCCCCCCGACATACCAGGAGAGACTGCTGTAACGGACGCTATGCCACTATGTGGGAGTAATGAGGTGCTGAAACTATAGCCCCAGACCGACGGTCTACAGGACACTCCCATGGGAGGTACAGAATCTGTTTAATTTCTAATTTATTGTGTCGTTATTAATTTGGAATTGTCAAGGGGCAAGGGGTCTAATTTTAGGACTATTTTGCATAATTATCTGAGGCATTATAAGTCGGATATCCTTGTTTTATTGGAGCCAAGAATTAGTAGCCTAGGGCAAATGAAGTTATTAGTACTCTAGGTTTTGATTACTCTACTAGAGTGGAAGTCGTCGGCTTCGCGGGTGGGAATTGGATGCTATGGAAGGGGGAATTTAATGTCTTCGTAGTAATGGCCTACCGGTAATTTATTCATGCCACTGTCCAATATAATTCTTACTCATTTGACTTCACCGCGGTTTATGCCAGCCCGCAATCCTCCTCTCAAAAGCATCTCTGGCTTGCTCCCCTAAATAGGCCTTGGCTAGTAGGAGGTGGCTTTAATGCGAAACTGGAAATATTTGATAAACAGGGTGGTGCCACAATTATGAGGATCGTGAACAAACACTTTTAGGAGTGGGTGAAAGAGAGTAGCCTCCATGATCTGGGATATGTAGGGTCCAAATTTACGTGGCATCGAGGCATGGTACATGCTCGATTGGATCGAGTCTTTTGCTCGACGGAATGGCTTCAAACCTTTCCACAATCAGTTAACTACCACTTACCTTTCCTCGGATCAGACCATATACCCCTGTGGATCCAGCTACATCAAACAGGTCTGACAAGATTCAGATCCCCTACTTTTAGATTTCAAAATGTATGGCTGACTCATCCTGGGTTTGACGCGGTGGTAGCTACTCATTGTGTAACACCCCATTACCCTAGGGTACGCACCGGGACGCCCGTAGGTCATTCCGATACATATCCTAAAATAAGGGAGC
>JANQAP020015940.1:0-11124 GCA_026874005.2 Erythroxylum coriaceum | reverse complement strand
TGTTACATATGATGAAATTCCTTCCATATTAAATTTTTGTCATTCATCTATGTGTGGGGGACACTTTGGTCTTAAAAGGACAGCTCGAAAAATTCATAAATGTGGATTATTTTGGCCTAAGTTATTTTATTATTCATACATGTTTTGCAAGTCTTGTGATCATTGTCAAAAAACAGGTAGCTTGGGATCAAGAGATCAAATGCCACTTACTAACATCCTGGTATGTGAGATTATTGATGTTTGGGGAATAGACTTTATGGGTCCTTTTCCTTCTTCCTTTGGTAAGAATTATATTTTGCTTGTTGTGGATTACGTTTCGAAATGGGTTGAAGCTAAGGCTACTTTGTCTAACGATGCTAAAATTGTTACAGATTTTGTTAAACATAACATTTTTGTCAGGTTTGGAATGCCTTGAGCTATCATTAGTGATCGAGGGACCCATTTTTACAACAAGATATTTGAGGCTTTGATGAAAAGATGTGGTATCACACACCGGGTTTCTACAGCCTATCATCCACAGACAAGTGGGCAAGCTGAGGTCTCCAATCGAGACATTAAATCAATCTTAGAAAAAGTAGTGAATCCGAACAGGAAGGATTGGAGCTTATGATTGGATGATGCCTTATGAGCGTACCGAATTGCCTATAAAACTCTAGTAGGAATGTTGTCATACAGGTTAATTTTCGGTAAGCCTTGTCACTTACCTGTGGAAATAGAACATAGAGCCTATTGGGTTATGAAGCAGTTGAATATGGACCGAGTAGAGGTTAGTAACAATAGGAATTTGCAATTACAGGAGTTAGAAGAGACTCGTAATGAAGCATATGAAAATGCTAAAATTTATAAGAAAAAAACTAAAGCTTTTTATGATAAAATCATTTCTCAGAAGCAATTTTCGATATGACAAAAGTTTCTTCTTTATCATTCAAAGCTTAAGCTATTTCCAGGAAAATTACGATCCTGTTAGCTTGGGCCATTTATTGTTACTAAAATTTTTTTCATGGCACAGTGGAAATTCAAAGTTTAGATACGTCCAAGGTATTTAAAGTTAATGGACACCGTTTAAATCCATATTATGAAAACTCTACGGTCGAGCAAGTGGAAGAGAAAGAGCTGGTAACCCTAACCTATCTCTAATTAGGTAAGTCGATATATACGTCTAGATAACGACTTTAAAGAAGCGCATTTGGGGGCAACCGAAAAATTTCAGGTTCCATTACGGTCGAGCAAGTGGAAGAGATAGAGCTGGTAACCCCAACCTATCTCTAATTAGGTAAGTCGATATATACGTCTAGATAACGACTTTAAAGAAGCGCATTTGGGGGCAACCCAAAAATTTCAGGTTCCATTTCAGTTTTTATTTATTTTTAATAGTTCTTATTTTTATTTTGTTCAGTTGCTTTATTTCAGTTACTAATTCAGTTCAGTTAGCACTACCAATTGTTATTTTAATTCTTCAATTTTGTTATTTATTAAAAAACAAAAAATTTTCTTTTTCCCGTTGTCCTTATTAAGTTTGCTGCCCCCAAAATACACTTCTCCCCTTCATGAATTTTTCCTTCCACTTTCAATCATCTTGCAATTTTGTGACTACCCACACAAAACCCACTCTTTTCATCTCTTTCACCGAAACCCCAATCCTATTTACATCTTCTCTACCGAAACTTTACCCAACCTTCTTTACCGCAAATCCTCAATTACCAAAGCAATATTTGTGGTTTTGTGTTCTTTCAAATCCAGGACTGTGTATTCATCAAGGTTGCCATCATGCCAAGGAAGAAGAGTGATTTAAGAAGGGTAGCATATCCCATTACAAATTTGGCAATAACCTAAACTCCTTTGAGCATGACAATAACATCAACCCCAATTGCAACATCAATCCCAGCAGAACCTCTGATATTCGATCCAACACCAGGCCCCTCTACACGAAATCGCACAAGGAAGGCTAAACAAGTCGAACACTGTAGCAAATGGAACTCAAGCAGTGGAGGATGCACTTCATTTCAACTTCTAGAAGACAGTGAAAATTTTCAGCAACTCAACCAACGAAAAATTTACCCTTGTAAGTATATTCTTACCGATACTCTTCAAGTTTGAGAAATGCATAATTCCTTTAAAAAAATGATGGGACCAATTTGCTGGAGTGTGTTTGCTAAAATTGATTGCCCTTTATTTGTTAAATTAACAAGAGAATTCTACAGCACATTTCAGTTTAATTCTTATGAAGATTTTGACTTATTCACTGAGGGGATTGTTGAATTTAGGTTTATGGGTAAGGAGTTTGCATTATCTGTTGTTGAGTTTAATGTGGCCATAGGTTTTATCTCTGCTGATGATGTCAAAAATGAACCATTTTTAAGCTCTCGTTGTGACTATGATAGTGATTTTAATGCATCTAAATTATGGAGTCAATGGTCTGTCGAACCTCATCAGTATAGCTCCAGTACATCCAAGACTTCGTATTTAAAAAACCCTGTTTTCAAAATCATACATTGACTCTTAGCGTACAACTTTTTAGGGCGTAGGGATTCTCTGGGTATCCTTTCTAAGACTGAATTTTAATTCTTATGGTGTATGGATAAACAAATTCCTGTTAATTTGAGTTTCTGATTTTTAACACAATCTCAATCTATATTAAACAAAAAATCCACACCATTTATATTAGAGTCTTATATCACTCAGTTGGCTGTTAATTTGGATGTATTAGACCTTGATAATACTGATATGATGGTGGCTTGTGCCATAAAGCCTTTAGATATGGAATGTTTATGAGTCGTGGAAGAATACCCTTCACTAATCCAGGACCAACAACTCCTTTCAACCCACAACAAACCACAAGGAGTTAGGTTGTCACTAAGACATCGAGCCATAGCCAGCCCCCGACCCAATTTGGACGCTTTCTTAGCCTCGTTTGAACGCCCGATGCATTGAATGAAGCAAAAATTTAATGGCATATTAAGCAAATCAAGGATTCCAACCTCCTCAACCATCAACTCCATGATTTTAGTACTCCATAAATAGAGAAGCATTCTTTTTTCTCTTATTTTATATTTTTTCTTCTTTATTCTTATGTCATAACATTGAGGACAATGTTGTTCTGGTGTGGGGGAATTGGAATACATGTGTCTGACTATGTGGTCTTGCCTTTCTTTGATTCTCTTTTCATTAATTTTTTTCTGTTCTTTGCATGCTTTTGTTATGTGTTGAGCCACGAAGCTTTGTTATGTTAATTTGGATGAGATTGAGTGTGTGCATGGAATTAAATTGGGCTATGTGATTCTAAGGTGAACCATATTGATTAATTGCAATAACCGATCTTGTACACTTAGTCAAAGTTTGACATTTGAGTGACTAGATAATATGTGGAATTAAGGTGAACTCTTGAATTAAACATATGAGTGGATTTGAGCCTTAATGGCATCATCTTTATGTCATTCTATTTTCTTATATTGTGTGATGCTCCTCTAATCAAGACTTGCCTTCAGAACTTGCACTGAACCAGATTGAATTTGTTAGACTACATGGTTTATGGAAATGATTAAGGCATTCTTTGTTTTAAACCCCTTAGCTTAAATGACCCATCGAGTCAATTTTTCCTTTACAAACCGCTTTGAGCCTTTAACCTTGTTTGTTTTTGAATTAATCACCTTACATTGAAACCTAAAAAATCCCTTTAGCCTTACCCTATCACAAGTTTAATAAAGTACCAAGTAAGCATTTAATGTTTATAAATTAGGGACTTTTGTTTCGTATTGTATTCTGAGATATTTTTAGAGGTACTTCTACTCATGTTTTGTTGATATATGCTACTATTGTTGTTTTATTCATCGATAAAAAATGAGAAAAAAATAAAAAGAAAGAAAAGGAAAATGAAAAAATGAAAAAGAAAAAGAATAAAGCTTAGCAGTATTAGTCAGTAATGAGTAGTTGTAGTCTATTGTATTCATATGTTTATCTCAAAATTTGTAGTTGGTTGTCCCTTTTACTTGGTACTTTATAAATGCTTATGATTAACCCTTTGCCATTTTTACCTCACCCTTGAACCCAGCCCCATTACAACCCAGAGTAAAGTCCTTCTGATCTATGAACTTATGTAATTCTAACGAATGATAACTGGTGAATTTGCAAGCCTATTGTAGTGCAATCTGTTAGAGGGATATTTGAGGGAAACACTTTAGCCTTAAACACTTGAGTGTAAAGAGAGAAAGCTATTAGAAGAATTCACCTTGGTTTCATAATTGCCTTTGAACAAGAATGTTTTAATTTGACTTTGTTTATTTATAACGGTGAAAAGTGATTATCATCTGTGTTGCAACCTAAGTCTTGCTGGCCCAAGTTTAGTGGATTATGTGCACTTAATCTTATGAAGGATGAATTGATAAAGTATAGTGGTTTAGCGTATTTGCTTGAGGGTGAGTAAAAGAATGGTGTGGGGGAATTTGATAGGATGAGCAACTTTCACTGTTTTGTTTCTAATTCCCTTTTGTTGAGTGCAATTTGAGTTTAACCTTATGGACTTACCCATCTTTTGTTATTAGGAAGTCTTGAGCATTCTTGAAGCCGATTATGAAGTAAAAAGTCTTAAAATGGACAGATAAGGAAATAGATATAAAATGGAAGACGTGTTGTTGACTAAGCATGGGCATGTGCAAGGAAAAAGGATTATCTGCAGAATCTGATTTCAAATCAGATTCGATCCACCCAAGATCTTTATGATTTTGGAAATCAAATGTTGCTATATTGGTTGGGATCTGTAGCCTGAATATGTGGGGAGTGTATCTGCTGAAGATTATGACATGATAAAGGAGAGAGGAGATTGAAATTGATTAAAAACATTCACTATTCATGCGTATTACAGCTCACGCAGAGAGTTTTAATTCTTCAGTTTTTACATTTTTCTGCAGTAGCTTTTTCTGTGTTTTCTAGGAATATTCGTATTTTTCTAGGAAAAGACTAGGAATGGAGACTTTATATTTTGTTATTCTTTTGTTGGTTCTTACCTTTGGTATGAGTAGCTAAACTTATTTTCTTGGTTGAAAGGAATCGCGTTATCATCTAGAATGTGAGATTTTTAATTAAAATTTGCTTCAGTGATGAATAATAAATGTCTTTCGAATTGCTTTTCATGATTGAATTGGTTGATTTCTAGGGTGCACAACTAGGAATTGATTTGTTTACTTTATAGCCAGATTGGTAGGATTTGACGTTCAGTCTTGCCAATCCCAAGTGGCAATTAGGATTATCATCTTTACGTTAAAGTTTGGAAATTTTAAGAAGACGCCTAACTAGATTAAATGCATGTCGTACATGCATTGTCTTGTTCATTGGTTTCTTAGTTCTTAAAGCTATTAATCAATTAAACTTAAGATTGTATCTAAGTTGTTGGCTAATAAGAATGTTTAGAATACATGTTTCTATTCATTAAATCTTAAGAGAAAACATCACCCAATGAATGTTTGTTAATGGACTGAGTTTTATATCAAGGATCCATATTAGTTTGATAACGTAGGTGACCTAAAACCAAGGCTTGTTTATTGAATTTCCAGATTTGAATATTTTTGTTAATTTTCAATTTCAGCCAATTTTAATTCCTTTAATTTACGTTAATTAAAACCCCCCATTTTATTTGAGTTTTCAACTCGTATAACATTTTTTGTTAAAGTTCTTCTTGGGAATGATCTCAACTCTTCACTAACTACATTTTCCATTGCTAGAGTTGGTATTAAGTTGGTTGCAGGCAACAGTAGTATCATGGGAGAGGGAAAAAGATATTGCAAAAAATCTTGAGATACTTTCTTATTAAACCACAACTACAAAGGCTTTTTATGTCGACAAAAACAACTATAAATATGAGGAGGCATAAAGAGAAACGCATTGATGATAACATTATACATCATTCAGTAGATTCAATGCCATCGAAAGACATTGATGAAAAGTTTCCATGGTTTGCATAAGATTGTCATAATGTTTAACTTTGTTTAGCCTCAGACGGATTTAATCCTTTCAGTGATATGGTACTTCTTACAAGGTATGGCTGTTATTATTAGTGCCATACAATCTACCTTTATGGAAATGTATGAAGGAGCCTTTTATGTTATTGTCTTTGTTTATTCCAAGACCTACTACTCTTGGAAAGGATATTGATGTATACATGTAACCATTAATTGATGACTTAAATGATCTATAGGAGGTTGGACTAGAAACTTTTGATGTTGTTCAAAGTGAAACATTTATAATGCATACAACTATTTTGTCGAATATAAATGATTTTCCAGCTTATGGAATTTGTTTGGATGGAGCATTAAAGGGTATTAAGCCTGTCCTATGTGCAACTATCAAACTTATTCAATGAGGCTGTGAAGTAAAATATATTATACGGGACATTGTCGTTACTTGGAACATGGCCATAGATGGTGAAGAAGCAAATTGTTTAATGGAAAAGTAGAATTAGGTGAAGCTCCTTTATAGTTGTCTAGCAATGATGTGGTTTTGTAGTTATTACACTTAGGAGACATTACACCAGGTAAACACCTAAGTAATAGAAAGCGAAAGTGAAATGTTGTTGAGCTCAATAGGAATAGAAAAGCATATTTTTCAATTTGTCATATTAGAAGGAATTATTATTGAGGCATAATCTTGATGTAATGCGTATTGAAAAAATATTTATAAAAATATTTTAGGAACTGTTATGGGAATTGAAGACAAATCGAAAGACACAATTAAGGTTAGACTTGACTTGTAAGACATGAATATAAGAAAAATTTGCATTTGAAAAGAAGAGATGACAGGTCATACATTATTCCACCTGCTTGTTACACCATGTCAAAAAGGACAAGCAAGCTTTTTGTTAATTTCTTAAATCAGTCAAGTTTGCTGATGGGTATGCATCGAATATAACCGGTTATGTCAAAGTTAAAGAGGGAAAATTTTCAAGTTTGAAAAGCCATGATTGTTATATACTTCCACAATGATTACTTACTGTTAGAATATGAGGATGTTTGTCGAAGGATGTGTCCATAACTTTAGGTCAATTGGGTTAGTTTTTTAAGCAATTATATTGCAAGACACTTAAAGTTAAACACCTTGACAAAATGGAAAAAGACATAGCTTTGATTCTATGTACGCTTGAACTAGTATTCCCCCTATCATTTTTTGATGTTATGGGATATTTGGCAATTCACTTACCATATGAAGCAAAAATTTATGGACCGGTTTAATTTCAATGGATGTACCCTATTGAAAGGTAATTTATAATAACTTTTACTTTCTTATAAACTTATTATATACTAACAATTATTAATGTTTTATATTTTGTTTAGATTTTTATGCTTTCTTAAACATTATGTACGTAACAGAGCTCAACATGAAGGTTTATTATAGAGGCTTATATAGCGAATGAATGCTTGACATTTTGTTTGATGTACTTAAGTAAGATCAAGATAATATTTAATAGACCAAAACATAACTTTGATTTTGATCAAGATGGTGGCTTATCAGTTTTCTCAGAAAAATTTAGGCCACTTGGTGTCTACAAATATGTCGAGTTAACGAAAGACAAGTTTGAAATTGCCCATTGGTATATTTTGAACAATTGTGAGGAAGTCGACATATATGGAGTATGTATATTACTTTTAAATCAAAATTTCATATTTCAATGTTATCATTCAATCCATTTTGTCTGATCTCAATTTACTTTTTTAAATAGAGAGCACAAAGAGTCGTTTCGAAGTAAAGGGATTGTTAATGTTGGAGAAAGACATAAGCTTAAGTTCCTATCATGGTTTAGGACTCGAGTAAGTTATATATTGATGGAATATTATGAAATTTTGTAAAATTTATATGTTATATGAACATCTAATTTCATTTTGTCATATAGATGATATGGTTACATAACCGTAACATACAAGAGGCGACAACTTCATAATATTTTTGGCATATGGGCCTCATATGCGTGGGAAAAATATACAGGTTCCATTGTTAATGGGGTTAGATTTCACATAGAAGATCCAGACAGTTGACTTAGAAACTAAAATTGTGGGCTTTTAAGGGATGTCATGACGATGATTTAATTGATTTCTATAGTGTCATCGCTAAAATAATAGAGTTGCTTTAAATCAAGGATAAAAATGTTATTCTATTTAAGTGCAAATGGTTTAATCTTATTGACATGAAGGTGAATGGGAATATTACTAGCATCAATGTTAGTAGGACATAGCATGAAAATGCAAAACCATGAGAGAGAAGCTCTAGCTTCTCTCTAACTTCCTATAACCCTAGTTTGAACCAACTGCAGCTTCTTGACGCTCTGTTGGTCTCCAACCTTACAATGGAGAATGATTTCCCACCTTTACCCTCAAATCTTAAAACAAATTCACTGATTCCACTCCCCAAACTCTCCTCCCATCCCCAACCCCCACCTTCTCTAGCACAACCCTCTTCCTCTTCCCACTCGACATCCATCCCCATCTACCTCTAATTCCTCCCCCAAACTCTCAGCTCCTACTGAAGGTGACACAGCAACTGGTATTAGACAGACATGGAAGTAGGTAGTAGGAGATAACTCGGGCTTTTCCTTGACTTATAGCCCTCCTGTAGAGATTGAAGGTAAGTTAATAGTGATTCCCAGCCTAGACATTCTACAAGAAGGTGCTAGGACATGGGAAGCCACCCTAGTTGGTTTTTTTGTAGACAGAAGGCCTGTATTTCCAGTAATACAAGCATGGTCTCAGCGAAATTGGAAGGGGAGAAGTCTTATGGAGGTCATGTTAACTGTGGAGGATAGTTTGATCTTCACCTTTTTTTTCCAAATCGGAAGCTCAAAAGGTGATAGAAGAGGGCCCTTGGCACATCTCCCAACTGCCATTATTTCTCCAAAATTGGCAACCAAGAATGGAATAACAAAAAATTAGAATGAAGAACATCCCTTTTTAGGTGAATATCCACAACATTCCATTGGAATATTGGGCTACCAAGGGTTTGAGGATACTAGCTAGTTATCTAGGAAAACCTATATGCATAGATGAAAGCACTACATTACGGAAAAGGGTAGGTTTCACTAGGTTATGTGTGAGCATGGACATCACTAAGGAAATGCCAAACAGCATTCCTATCCTTAGACTGGCAAATGAATCCTCTCTTACTGAGGATAGAGTTCTGGTAACTTACCAATGGAAGCCATCTTTGAAGGCCCAGGGTAAAGAATGGAAGCCAATGGGGAAAGTCTTTACTAGGGGTGATTATTGGGAGGTGATGGGTATGGAAGAGATGATCTCAGGCGACAGTAAAGAAAGTGCAGATGAAGAGGTAGTTCTTGTAAACCAGGAGCAAGTTCAAGCTAAAATAATGTTCGCTATAAAAAGGGAGAGCAATCAGAAGGTGAATACCCTAACTTTATCCCAGCTGGAAAAAAAGTCTCATACTCCACCCTACGCACAAAATCACTAATGAATAAGGGAGAATTTTCTCTGATTTAGTCCAGTGGAGCTCAGTCCAGTGAAGGAGTTATCATTCCCACACATGCACAAAATGAGTATGAGCATAGTCAGATGAAGGAGAATAGGTAGAATAGAGTGAATCAAGTAGAGAAAATTGAGCTAGTTTTCTCTAGGAAAAGTAACGAGAGCAGTAGGAAAAGCTCCAAACGGAAAAGTAATATTCTATGACTCTAATCATATGGAATGTCTAAGGAATAAACAACCCTTCTAAACTCAATGCGATAACAGATTTTGTCCTAAAGGAGAGTCCTCATTTTTTGTCTTTTGGAAACCAAAATTAGAGAAGTTAATTTGAATAAACTTGGTTGTTTGGGTAGTAAATGGTAGTTTCTCACAAACCATCAAAATCATGTCTATGGTAGGATTATTATAGCTTATGATGGGGAGTTCTTGGAGGTGAAAGTTAAGGAATCTAGCCAGTAGTTTATACACACTGATATTAAATTCAGAATGGAAAATTGTCGAGTTTTAGCTACTTTTGTCTATAGTTTCAATATTGTGTTTTAACGCACTGAACTCTGGAATTCTCTTCGAAGAATTAAAGCTTCCATCAATAATTTATGGTTAGTTAGTGGGGACTTTAACACTACCTTATTCTGATAGGAAGCGGAAGGGAATTGTAATTTACTTAATTACTCTCCGGATATGTATGATTGTATGCAAGAGGTGGAACTTATTGATCTAAAATTTAAAGGCCATAAATTCACTTGGTCAAATAAACAAAGCTCTATTTGACACATTAGGAAAAAATTAGATTGGGTAATGGTAAATGCAGAATGGCTCAATACGTTTTCAAGAAGCACAGCCCAATTCCTAGACCTAGGTATCTCAGACCACACTCCTACGAGGATCGAAAATTTATTTACTAAGACTAAAATTCTTCATCCTTTTAGGTTCAATAACTTTTTAGTTGATATGGAGGGTTTTCAAGAAGCGATAAGGAAGGGCTTTGAATGTGATTTCTTTGGGACTAAACAATTCATATGCATCCAAAAACTCAAGGTTATCATAAAGGAACTGGAGATCCTGAATTCACTGGGAGGACAGAATATCTCTAAGGAGGTAGAAATAGCTAGGGATAAACTCTCTGTTATTCAAAAACTATTGGCTGAAAAACCCACAGATATTATTCTAGCTTCACCTGAAAAGGAAGCTCTTAAGAACTACTTACACTTAGTGGATAATCAATATTCTTTATTAAAGTAGAAGGCGGGAGAAAATTGGATTAAGGATGGGGATAGGTGTACTAAATTCTTCTTCAATTATGTTTTAATTAGAAAGAACAGAAAAAAATTTCTTCCATAATTTCTGAATCAGGAGAGACTATGTATGGACAACAAGGATTAGAAAAGGATGCTTTGAAATTTTTTAAAAACCTACTTGGCTCAGATGTTTCCCCTCCTGGAATTGGAGCAGATATTAGACAGTTTGTTTCAACAAGATTTCCTTAACATGAGACCTCCTTGCTAATTAGACCAGTAATGGATCAGGAAATTGAGAAAGTTATTTTCGATATGAATGGCTATAAAGCTCCTGGACCTGATGGACTGAATGGAGTCTTCTACCAAAAATCTTGGAACAGTGTAGGGGTTTAGTAAAGGAGGCTGTGCATGAATTTTTCCTACAAGGA
>JANQAP020015866.1:0-11126 GCA_026874005.2 Erythroxylum coriaceum | reverse complement strand
AAAGATATCTTGAGCTATTGTTACAGTAGTTTAGCTCTATAATATCGCACTACAGAATTTTTAAGTATACACTTGAACGCTCAAAAGTTATAGAATCAAGGATTTCACTAAAAGTTGTTTAGTCTTCGACTGTGACCAGTATTTATAGTCTAAGTCTCCAACCGCTTCTTTAAAATCTTGATAACTACTTCTTGATTCTTGAAAACTGCTTCTTGATTCTTGAAAACTGCTATTTAGTTGAGTTCTGTAACTAACTCCAACTAACTAACTGCTCGACTTACTCGCGTATCTTCTGCTTTGTATCGTCTGTGTTTTCTTCTGTCTTCTACTTCTTTTGTGTTTTGTTTCTTATGTGTTTTGCTACTGCTGTCTTCTACTTCTTTTGTGTATGTTTCAACTTCTTCTGTGTTTTACTTCTTCTGTCTTCTACTTCTTCTGTGTTTCGACTTCTTCTGTGATTCGCTTCTTCTATCTTCTACTTCTTCTGTGTTTTGCTTCTTCTGTGTTTCGACTTCTTTTGTCTTTTGTTTCTTCTATGTTTCGACTTCTTCTATCTTTTGTTTCTTCTGTGTTTCGACTTCTTCTGTGTTTCGCTTCTTCTGTCTTCTACTTCTTCTGTGTTTTGTTTCTTTTGTGTTTCGACTTCTTCTGTCTTCTACTTCTTCTGTTTTTTGTTTCTTCTGTGTTTCGACTTCTTCTGTCTTCTTCTTCTTCTGTATTTTACTTCTTCTGTCTTCTACTTCTTTTATGTTTTGTTTCTTCTGTGTTTCTACTTCTTCTGTCTTCTACTTCTTCTGTGTTTTACTTCTTCTGTTTTCTACTTCTTCTGCACACTTAATACATTCATCAAACTAGTTCATTTATTTCTAACATTATTATTATTTGATTGTCATCAAAATTAATTATCGTAAAGTCCTCCTGACTTAACAGTGTTTATACAAGAGCACGATTTCAGAAATATAAAAGAAAGAATGAAAATTAAAAATTAAAAACTAACTAAACGCTTTAAACTATAGAACTAAACTAATCGCCTCCCTGGCAACGGTGCCAAAAACTTGATCGTGGTTTTTCGATATGTGTAAGTTTTAATATTTAACCTCAATATTCCACAAGTGCATTGGTCATTTGTGTAGTACCTAAGATGTTGATCCCACGAGGAGGATTAATTTAATCCAAAAATCTAAGGCCAAAACAATGCATAATAATTCAAATGTAACAAAATTAAGGCAATAATTTAATTCAATCACGTAACTCAATTCCAAAAATCAATTACGAAAATGTTAACAAAATATCAATTGCAACACACACATTCAAGAATCAACCTAAAGAATTACCAATTAAGATAAAGGGGAGTTCTATCTATTTTCAATGCTAACCTAATCGATTATGATTTACCAGATTATTGGTTCTAAACGATCCTAGTGTTGATTACTCTCTCTCGAGTAATAACCAATAACCCTAATTTATATAACCTTTAATCAAATTATGGGAATTGCCATCTCTTAATTAACAATCTATCCAACACCCTAATTAGATTTGAAGTTGTCCAAAAACTATCGGGAACCTATGCAAGATCTCTTTTCACACATTTACCGATTTGATTTAATTCTCATTCTATTAAATTACCTAACTCTTGTTAACCTAATTTAATAATTTTTCACTCGATTCACCCTCTCAGTTTATCACTGATTTATGCAATTGTAAAAATTAAATCACAATTAATCCAGTAAAAATACAATAATCAAATTTCAATAAATTAAAAATAAAACAACCTGAAGGTGAGTTTAGACATCCTCAATATTCATACAATCCTATCCTTTATGGCTATCCCAATTCTATACAAAAATAAAAGTGAAACTAAACTGGAAACAAGATTAAAATGGAATGTGGAGGCAAGAACATCGAGAAACCTCCTGTTCTAGGAAGTACTTTGAATTGGCTTCTTCTCCACATCTCACTTCCTTCTTCTCTTTCTTAATCTCTCGATGAACTCTCTCTAATGTTTCTCAATGGTGGCCAATGCCAAAGCTTTGCCATGATCATGGGCCATTGTTTTGGCCCGAATATCTTTGAAACTTTTCCGTTCTTTGATGTTGTCCCTAAAATACTAACAAACACATCAAAGTACCTCACAAACATAATATATAAGCTCAAAGACTTGACTAACCCATGAAAAGCACTTAAACACAATTAAATACAAACTAACACAATTCTATCTTAAACATATATTAAACGATTAAATTAACACTTAAATACATAACAAAGATCTAAAACATGATGCAATTCACACTTAACAAGTTTCGAACTCCAAAATTTGTTTCTTAAATTCCT
Organism: Erythroxylum coriaceum; assembly: GCA_026874005.2. Taxonomy (NCBI): domain Eukaryota; kingdom Viridiplantae; phylum Streptophyta; class Magnoliopsida; order Malpighiales; family Erythroxylaceae; genus Erythroxylum; species Erythroxylum coriaceum. The sequence goes on along the minus strand of JANQAP020015866.1, from coordinate 8,795 downwards.
TTTGGTCTTCTAGAAAAGGAATCTTTTGGATTATATCTCATGGCAGTAACCCTAATGACTTTCTGCTTATCGATCATTTCTAATTTTGCTTCTTCTTTATTTTTATCCCAAAATTGTATAGGGTTATCCAAATAATTATGTCATTTTTTTTACTATTTCTAGTCCATCTTTGATTGTTTTTATCTGTTGATATTTATGTTCTATCAAGGTTTCTATTTTTAATAAAGGTTTTCCTTTGGGAAAAATTAGTTTTTCTTTATAATCTACACAACGCTAGGCTGTGTGAGGTTTAAAAGCAATAGGGATAGATCTACTATAAGCATTTTTAAGATGATTAACAACGATCCAATGGTTATAGGGAGTTTTAAAATGTACTTGTTATTTAAGAGTATTAAATAAAATTTTATGAAATAATTGAAGAAAGTTATTTCCAGGAAGAACATCAGTACTAGTATCGTGGAAATAGAAAGGTGGGCATTTAACTAAGAAGGATCCTAAAAGAATCTAGGGTTGTTAGATTCCTATGGATAAATGTATTTGGTGATTCGAAATATCTAAACTTATAATAGGTTTTAGAGTTTCATGATATTAGGTAGGAAAATAAGTTGCTTTACATAAGCAAAATCCTGCACCACCATCTATGTAAGCTATAAATATTCAGCTCTATATTCTTTATAAGTAAGTCCAATAGGAATATATATGATAGTTGGACTAGTCATTATTGAGTTATATAGATGATATTATTATTATAAGTTAGTTGTATCCCATATTGAGTTATCCCATATGGTTGAACTTGTTCTAGGAAACTAGTTCCTAACATTATCTATAAATTAAATCCTTCATTTTCAACTAATAATCTAATGGGCATTTTAGTATCGTTAATTTTAATAGTTGTTTCTACAACAGTATCTATTTGGTGTATATCTCGATTAAAATTTATATACGAATAAGGTTATGTTAGATGAAATTTTATCAAATTATTTATCAAGTTATTATTAATATAACTTCCACTTACACATGTAACTATTAAGATGCTACAAGGAATATAGACGTTACCATCAAAATATTCTCCTTTTATCTGGTAATTTAAACTTACCTTTTTATTTGCTCTTATAATAATATTATTATATCTAGTACTGCTAAATACACTAGTATCCAAATAAGATAGTTAAGGTATAAATCTATTATCTCACATTAGCAAAGGTTTAGGTTAAAGATCTAATAAAAAATCATCTTCCAAATCTTTTATATTGACCATATAAGGAGGATATATCGTTTCAACTTCAGAAAATAATTTAGGAAAATCAATAAGATCTTTATCGGCAAAGCATTATGTATGATGTGTATTGGACAAGGCATAAGATATCATATAAGTTATCGAATAAGGTCTATTCCTATCTTTGATTAATTCTTTTCTTTTAAAATATTGAATTAAAGAAAGAATTTTATCAAAATCTTTATCTTGTATATTATAGGATATCTTAGGATAGATATTAAACAAAATTTTTTGATATATAAGAATTCCAAGACAATCCTCCTTTTGATCATGTATTCTATCATCTATAATTGCAAGATTGATGGAACTATCAATTCCTTTGCTAAATGTTGCTCTAATTATCATTTGAATTGATCCAATATAGACCCATCCTATTTTGTCTCGAATATCTTTTAGTAATTGATCAAGTTTTCAAGAGATATCTCGTTTAGATAGTAAGGGTATCTTATTTTATTAGAAGCAAGTCAGATATCTAACGCCTTTTCTTTTAGGTTAATCCCATAAAACATATGATGTTTTCGAAATAGGTACTTTTGTCATTTCCGATTGTCGGCTATAAATAAGTACTTTTGCCATTTCCATTCGATTTTGGAACTTGCAGCCTTATTTTGCTTTTAATTTTGACAATATTCTCTATTATTGTAGAGGTAGAATTTGTGGGTTTGAAATGTCAAAAGCTCATGCCTCTGATATAATATTCATGCACCTATCTTTTCTAAAAAGGCTGCTCATCATTAGGAATGTCAATTTTGGTCCGATCGAGCCATAAGCAGACACTGAGTCAAAATTCTTTGACCCTACCGAGCCACGAACTGAGGTCAGGGTGACCCAGCCCAACCCATGGCCCAACAGTAACGTAAAAAATGACATCATTTTTGACATTTAAAAAAAATAAGGTGGGTCAGGCTGGTCAGGCCCGCAACCCAGCCCGTAGGGCCATAAGCCACCCAACCTGTAAGTCAAGCTAGGTCGGGCTAGGAGCAACCCTGGCCTAGCCCGACCTATTGACATCCCTACTTATCATCTAGAAGTCTCCAAAGCCTTTTAGTGAGCAGTATGTTAATAATTTTTAAAGGTACACATTGAGTCCTCCATACTTCTAGGCAATGCAAATCTTTGCCCATTTGATGGTGGCCTTACACCTTTGTATATTTCCCCATACCAAAGAAATTCTCACAGATTTTCAATAGATTCGATGAAAACTTAGAGGAATGTCATATGAGAGGCCTAGTACATATTGATGGAGTTAAGGATAACTAAAATCAATTGAGCTCTACCAACTAATTAAAGAGTCTTCATGCTCTAGCCTAAAATTTTGGCCTAAATTCTGTCAAGTAAAGGTTTGAAGTCTCCATGTGAGGTCCTAGGTGATGAAATTGGGATTCCATGGTAAGTGAGCTAAAGATGCTGATTAGTAAAACCACTGATGGTGATAATTAGTTATTTATGACCCCTAGCATTATAACAAATGTAGGCACTCTTATAATAATTGGCTTCAAGACCAGATATTCTAGTAAGCATTTTCAAATTTGTCATTATAGTGGAAACTAAATTCTTGTTAGCTTTGGAAAGTAAGATCAAATCATCTGGAAAACTATGATTGGTGATGCTAAGCTTTCTACATTTGGAATGAAATCTAAACTACTTCCTTCTCTCGACAACTCTTTTGAGGATTCTATTGAAGACTCCCATGATCAGGGAAAAGATGTAAAGAGAAGTGGGATCAGCTTGCCTTCTACCTTTCCTACTTTTAATGGCTCATATGGGCTCACCATTCAACAATACATTGAATGTTGGTATTGAGAAGCATTGATGAATCCATTCAACTAAATTTTCTAGAAACTCCAATGCTTTGATTAAATTAGTAAGGAAGGACAAATCCATATTGTCATAAGCCTCCCTAAGATCAACCTTGAGTATGTAATTCTTACCCCTTTTCTTTTTATAGTAATTTATTAACGGTTCCTACATTAAGAGGATGTTATCACCCATAGTTATTTACGAATGTAAGCACCTTGGATCTTATTTATGTGGTTGTGGAGGAAATTTTTCATTCTTTCTGCTAGGACTTTAGAGATTATTTTATAAAATGAATTATAAGAAGCAATAGTGTAATAGCACTGAAATGTTATGGTAACCTCCTTTAGGGATTAATGTGATGAATTTTATGTTAATTTCATTGAGCATTCTCCTATTTTCGAAAAATTCCAAGATTGCATCTAAAACCAACTTCTTATTAAAGGGTCAAGTTGATAAAGAAACCAATGTTGAATCCATCAGAACCTGGAGCCTTTAGAAGATTGAAGGATTTTAACACATTTTCAATCTTTTGAACTGTGACTAGATTTGACAAAATTTCAACTTTATGTGGAGATGGACATTCCATTATTTCTTTAATCAAAGCAATAAAGGGTCATGCATTTGTAAAAGCACTCATAAAATTAGAGCAATGCTTAGTAGACTCCTCCAATAATTATTTTTGATTAAAAAATCATAAAGTTTTCCTTTTTTATATAGGTAATTATGTTTAACCTTTTTCTTGAAACCACTACTCCGTGAAAAAGGAGGAATTCCTATCTCCAACTTTGAGCCAAAAACCTCTACCTCTCTGGTTCATTTAAGGAGTAATCATAGGTTAGGGCCTTGGAGAGATCGAATATTGTTTGCTTCTCATGATCTTATAAAGTTGAGGATGTAAGATTGAAGTTTAATTCATCCTATATTAAACTTAAGGCTAGTTTAATAGCATGATGTAATTGGTGAGTATTCCCTATATTCTCCCTATGCAAATGTTTAAGATGGTCTTGAATGATCTTCGTTTTCCCTTTGTTTTGTAAATTGCCTATACTTAGAATGGACCGTTTAAATAACAACTAGTCCTAACAACTTGACCACATGTTTATTGATTGACTAATTTCGTGAGTTAGTCAATATTATAATAACTACCAATGTAAGGTGTAGCTATAGCTAGTACCAGAAAGTACGAGTCGATCCTACAAAGATAGTGATTATCAATAATTAACTTTTTCCTATTATCTAACCTACAGATTGATTTTATATTTTTAATTAAAAGAAAGTAAAACTAAGTAAAATAAAATAGGTTACAAAGTTAAATAGAGGATTAAGGAAGCATTTAGGAAATTATCGATATCAAGAATTACCCCCAAGCCCTTAATAGATTGATCTTTTATTACTCAATTTTTTTATTGATTTATTGGACGGTGGAGATTACTGTGGTATGCTAACAGCTGACCTTAAGTCTATTAACAACTAATCCTATGATTTTCAACTGAATTACTCATGTTAAAGTTTATAGGATTGCTTTACCGATTTGTAAATCCCTCTATTAAGTTTTACCTTAATTTGGAAAATTTATGTCATCCTATCTCTAGGGTTACAATCAGCTCCTTCCAATTACAGTAGATCTATTCATCAATAGGTTTTCTCAATCTTTATGTATGAAATAAGATTACGATCTAATATTCCTAAGTTTATTATAACATAAATAAAAACACATAATTGGATCACAATATAACAACCAAACCAATTGCATTAACAAAAGAACCAAATCATATCAAAGTATTAACATAGGGTTTATCTAACCTAAATACTAATAGAGCATTTAGTTACACATAATCAAACACGAAATCAAGCATACATTGAAAGAAAAATGAATTGAAAACAATGGGTTTATAGTTTTAAATCTCTTTGATTGTCTTCTATCGAGTATTCTTGCAATGTAGAGGTTTGATCTTGTATTCCGATGAATCTTTTGATGATTTCTTTTTGTTTTCCACTTCTTTGAACCAAATCACCCCTTAAGAATGATCTCCATGTCTGGAATTGCCTCCCTTCATCTGCTGTCCTTCATCTGCCCCCAAAAACATCTTTTTATGCAAAATTTAGGGTTCTAGAAAATGCACTAACGTCATAAACTTGATGTACCCTTTATGTTTACCATGAACCTAGGTTTATAATTAGTGGCTTGCTTCTACCTGTTTCTCCACATAACAATTTAGTAGCTTATGAATAAGTCATATGTTGTAAAATAATAATAAAGACATAATGTATCAGATTAATAAATCTAATTGACTCCATTAATGCCATGTTTAATAAAAAATTGTTAATAAAACAAGGAATAATAACTCCATGAATCTTTAGATGGATCAAATAATTTGTCTTGTGGGACGTGGAATCCATTTATGACTACCAATGATTTATCGATAGTTTCCTTATTTAGTTACTCATATTTTTCTTCCTTAATCACCTTTGTCTACTATTCTACTTACCCTTCTTATATAGGGGTTTCCTTCTCTTCTTTTTCCTCAATCACCTTTTTCCACTCTTCTACTTCCTCTTTTTGGACAGAGGCCTTTTCCTCTTTTTTAACCTCTACTTTCTCTGTCATCTATTCTTCTTTCTCTTCTAAAATAGTAGTTACCTCCTTATCTTCTTTAACTATTTTCTATTTCATCTCTTCTTGAATTGTAAATTCATTCATGAAGTTAACCTTTATCTCCTTTTCAATCTGAGGCATTAATAAACTCAAATAATATGATATATTCAGCTCAATGTATTTAAGTGAAGAAAATCTCTCTTTGAATTTGCGATGGCTAACTTTATTTTTGGCAAGGCCTTATATATATATATACAACAACAATACTAAGAAGAACTTCTTATATATATATATATAAGAAGTTCTTCTTAGTATTATTGTTGTAAAGATTCAGCTAAAGCATAATTGTTCCATGCATTAACATAAGAGTTGCTCCACTCTGAATTATAAGTATTCTCATATAGTGTATTATGAGACTAGTTTTGTACGCAATATGGATGTTCCCACATATAGTTTGGTGCCCGACATTCATGATTGTAATGCTTAACCCCTACAAATGTCACTATATAACAAGGATATTAGTTGATCTTCTGAATACATTTCACTGTACCATTTGTCTTAAGTTTGTTATGTTGCCATATGCGATGGCATATTATGATTCTTATGAGGATAATATCCTCTCCATCCTATCGTTATGGTTTGTAGTTATAAAGATGAATCTTAAATCCTAACAATAAGCCACAAACACAAAGTTAAAATAAAGAAATTCAAAAGATAAAAAATGAATAAGTAATAAAAATAAAAAGAAATAATGGTTAGGTTTATAAAAGCTCAACTTTACTAAAATTATAGTCCCTGGCAATGACACCAAAAACTTGATTTATTTGTTTTTGTGCTTATAAAAATTATAAGTCTCAACCATAAGTGCATGGTATAGCAGTAGTTAGCACTGGCAAGTACGTATTGATCCCACGAGGACTATAAGTAATATTATTAACTTTTTTTTCTATTATCTAACCATCGAATTAGGTTTTTAAATTAATTAAAAATAAACTAAACAAACTAAACTAAAGTTAACATAATAATGAACTAGGATAAAGCAAATACTATGATTAGACAATATCAAATAAATATTTCCTAGGTAATGAATCCCTTTAAGATATCTTGAATACTAACCCTTTATCATGAAATCAAACTATTGATTATTGAACTGTGTAAATTCCTATCTTATGTTGACATATTTCTCAAGACTATTAACAACTAACCCTCAGTTTATTAATAAAAATTTCTTTCTAGTTAAAAATCCTAAGATTGTATTACTCGATTTGTGAATTTAACTATTAGGATTAATCTAATCTAGAGGATTTACATCAATCTATCTCTAGGTTTACATGCAACTCCTTCCAACATTCATAAAAAATGATTTCTCAATCTCAATCATATGAAATCAAACATTGGACTAATATTTCAGGTGCATTGATTTAAGAATATAAACGCCTAACTGAATCGTAATAAATCAATCAATAAAATTGCATTGAAAAAAAGAATATATCATACTATCCTAACTTAAGGTTCATAATACCTAGGCACTAACCAAATTAGTTCCCAAACATAGAAAATAAATTCAGTATCAAATATTTAGAAGAACAAATAGAAATAATAGAATTTATATTTTATATCCCCATTTTGTCTCTAATGAAATCTTCTTGCAATTTGGATTGACGATTGCTCTATCAGATCTTGCTCCATATTAGATCTTGTGACATAATCTTTGCAATTTTCTTATCCTCTATTTAAAAATGTTTCTTCTCTGGACTCTAGAACACTTCTTCTTTGTTTTGCCTTTATAATTTCCTTTTATAGTAAAAACAAGGGTTTTTGCAATATAGATGGTCACTTACACAATCGTATAGGTGACTGTGTACCTCAAAATTCCTACCTAATTATGACTTTACATAATCACAAAAGCTTACGTGGGCATATATCTCCACATGGACAAAAATTGTGTCTTCGATGCTCTGCACATTTACAATGACTTACATGGCCATAGTACACAATTGTGTATCTCTAAAGTTGCTTTAAATCTTTTGTTATGTCTCAATTTCACCCAAAATTTTCTCTTTTTCGTCTATGAAGGCAATTATCACCTACAAACACACTTTAAGCAAAATAAGTACCAAAAATGCTATAAAACTATTAAACAATAAGCAAAACACACTAAATATAATATATAAATTGATTGGTTGATTTCATAACAATATGAATTAATCGCAAGTGCATGGCACAGTTGTATCTAGCACAGGTAAGTACAGGTTGAATCCCAAAAAGACATTGAATACTAGCAATTACCGTTACGTTATTATCTAGTCTATGAATTGAGTGTTGGTTTTTTAATTAAAAATAATACTTAAGTAGATAAAATAAAGTACGAAACAATAATGAGCTGAGAACAAAGAATTTGATTAGAAAACAATTAGTATCAAGAATTAGTCCCTAGGTAATGAACCCCCTAAAACCATTAAAAAATTAACCTTTTCTTATGTAATATTTTTGTTGATTATTGGACCGTGGAAATCCCTATTATATGCTAATAACTCACTTTAGGCTACTAATAACTAATATTAAGTTTATCAATCGAATTAATCAAGTTAAAGTTTCTAAGATTGCTTTACCGATTTGTGAATTTCGTTGTTAGGTTTGACCCTAATCCAAAAGATTTATGTCAACCTATCTCTAGGTTTGTAATCAACTCCTTTCAATTATAGTAGATCTATTCGTACATAATATTTCTCAATCTTTATGTTATGAAATCAGATTATGTACTAATATTCTGGATCTATTTGAACATATATTAAACACATAATTCAATCACAGTAGATAAACCAAAACAATTGCATTAAATAAAAACGTTTAAACATATTGTAGCACAAACTAGGGTTCATCATACCTAGACACTATCTAGGCATTTAGTTACGTATGATAGAAAATCAAATCAAATATAAGCAGAAAGAAAAATGCATAGAAAATAAAGAGTTCATAATTCTGAATCTCTCTTTCTTTCTATTGAATGTTCATACTGTTGGAGTTATATAAATATAGTGCCTTGGAAAGCAAGTGTATTTACATGTACCTTAATCTTCTTCAATTATAGTTTTGTAATGGAAATATTTATTATTAATAAAA
>JANQAP020015858.1:0-26877 GCA_026874005.2 Erythroxylum coriaceum | reverse complement strand
GAGGGTGTCTGGAAGGAGTTAAGTCTGCATTCAGTAAGGCAGACGCAAAGGAAGAACACAGACGAAAGGAATCGTCTGTGCTGACGTCACAACACAGATGCAAAGGAAGATATAGAGGAAGGGTATCGTCTATACTGACATCACACACAGACGCAAAGGAAGACAGACGCACGAAACATAAATGCAAGGGATCGTCTGTGCTGACGTCACACACAGACGCAAAGGAGGAACCCAGACACATGAAACATAGACATAAGGAGCATAGACGACACGTCATAACACAGACGCAAGGAATCGTCTGTGACGACAGGTCATAAGGCAGACGATAGAAAGGCAGACGATAGGAGAGGGGTCAACCCAGACGATGAAAGTCAACTATAGACGATAGAACCCAGACGATAGAATTCAGGTCATAAGTAAACACAGACGATGGGCTAACCATAGAGATATAAAGAAAAAGCTAAGTTAGTATTATTGAACTGTCACTTACTTGGAATTAAACACAGAATTCACTACTCAAGGATCAAGAATCAGTTAAAGACTTAGATTAAGTACAAGTCATGGGACAAGATGGTAAGAAGTGATCAAGATGAAGTTTCAGGATAAGGTTTGTCCTGGTGAGGGCACTCTACCCTTGTGTGATGCACGTCCAGATGTCACTTAGGACGTCGGCCACGTGTCTCACAAGGGACGGGGGCCCAACATGCTAAGATTTTATATTAGTAAAAAAAATAGAGTTTAAGTGAGGTGTTTTGTTGAGATGTCAAGATTGCCTATTGGTAGTCAAACATGCCTTATTTGGATGGTCTGATTGAGTTATTAAGACTTTCTATTAGTAAAAAAAATAGAGTTTAATGAGGTGGTTTAGTTGAGGTGTCAAGATTGCTTGTTGTTAGTAAAATAAAGCTTAAAGGGGTGGATTGGTTAAGGTGCTAGGGAAAAATTATGGAGAAAAAGGGACAAATTGTGATGTTAAACTTATCTTCCTCCATCATCGTCTCTTTATACTTCGAGATATCTTCTATTTTTTTAGTTTGTCATTGGCATCTCTTGATGCCTCAGGATTAATTATTTTATTATTCTCCATCATTGACACCTCCTCATGCCTTAGAACTTTTTCTTTTTCCTATCATTAAACTAAAATGTCAAAAACTATTCATGCACAAACCAAAAATTACAGACATACACTAACTTAATAAGTTACTCACTCATTACCTTTGCATTTACCACCTTTTACAAAAAACTTATGCACTTTCCTCACCACTTCCTAGCCACCATGATGCTTCATCCAGTGATCCTCATTGTAATCAACCATCTACATTAAAGATAAGTTAATATACTAATCAATTAACACTTCACAAATAGTTTGTTCAAATATTACCATAAATTTCTAACAACAATATTATTTTCAACTTTCCATACTCGTGTTCTAAGAAAATATCATCACCCAATGCCTTATCGATGCTGATATCATCCAAATATATAATCTTTGTCATTTTCCTATGTTAAAAGTTCAATTCACATATGACCTATCAAGATACAATATCTGTAAAAAAATTTAAAATTTGTCTTTTTAATTAATTACATATATGTACATGTCTAAAATTAATTAACAATTTCAATTTTGTTGGATGTATAACTTACAATCAATATAACTTCTCATCTATCCATATAACGAGCAACATTAAACATAACAACCTAATGGTAATTAAGACGGGGGTGAATTAGGTGTTTATAAAATTTTAATAAAAAGTTACTAACTTAATATGAAATAAATCATAATTTATAAAGGATGCTAGTATAAAATAAAATAATGAATTTTAACAAAGCTTTTAAGTAATAAAGTAAAAGGGTAAGAGAAAAGATACGTAAACTGATTTATAGTGTTTCGATGAACAATCCTTGCCTATGTCCAATCACAAGACTCTTCTTGAATTTTCACTATAATTCTTCTATCAAGGAGAAAAATAACCTATGTACAATCTTTACTTGGCAAAGAGGAACCCTTATACAATCTTCTTTCAAGGTGAAGAGCAACCTTAATGCCACTTAAAACACTCCTAAATATAATAAAAAAGAAGTATAATGGAAGCTTACAACTCAAAGTAGTTCATTACTTTGATGATATTAAAAAAGCTCAATCAATCAAAATGTGACAATGATTTTTAAATGATTGAAAAACCTTTAGAAATATATGTAAAAGGAACTTAAATTCTTCTTGATGTAAAAACTAATGAGAAAAAAAGTAACTGTAGGGTAGCTAGTTGTTGAATATAAAAACTAATAATTACAAAGACTAGTTAAAAAGCACTGGTTAATAAATATAGCATATTGGTATCTGCACGTTCAATGGATATTGGCCTAATGTCTCAACAGCTAGTAAATCTACACATTCAATGGATATTAGTTGACCAATATCCATTGAATATGCAAATTTACTAGCTGTTAAGACATTATTTGAGCAAATTGGTCAACTAATATGGCTTATTAGTCAACCAATACAACAACCAATATTACTATAAGCTCTATAAATATCATATTTAACAACTTCAACCTTTGTTGGTTAACGACTAACACACATAGGTCAACTAATCCCCTAAAAACATGATTTTAACAACTTTAAATCCTCAAACTCAATATGTTTAATACAACTGTAATTTAAACACTTCCCAAAATATTTCCTAAAGTGTGTTTGAAAGATCAAGAGGTTTTTCTCTTAAAAAAAGCTTTAACACCTCTTGATGAATGAAAAGACTCATACAATGAAGTGATATGAAATGTTTATGCATAATGCCTTTAAGCTTGCCAAGCTAACAACATGAGATTACAAATGATAGTAAAATAAAAAAAGAATTATATGTTCCTTATTCTTCTTTTACTCATGACTTGAACTTCACTTTGTATGTTGTGGACTTCATCTCTTCTTTTATCAACTTCATGAAGTATCTTTTTGAGTTATGTATGATTTCATTTTGTTCTTATAAAGCTTCTTATCAAGATGTTAAGCTCATTAGTAGGATTTATCTTTTTTTATCATCAAAATATTGATCTAAAACTCCCTTTGTTTAACAATTTCCCTTTTTTATGATGACAAAACATGTGTGATATTAGAGAGCAATAATACAATTAAACACACAATCAATTATCAATATCAAAATAGTAATTAGCTTCATTTAATTTATACATAATATATAAATCAATATCAAAAACTAAATATATCTTTAATTTCAAATAAGTGATATCCAATAATAAGTAGAAGAAGAATTCACACATAAAATATTTAAAAAATAAAAATCATGATATGCACAAAGCCATACTCCCACTTAATCTAAAATCCAAAATTACTCTCCTCTTTTTTGGAAAATTAAAAAATCGATTAGTTGAAGGCAGAAATCGAGGCTCGATCAAGCTATATAAATTATCAAGTCAATGCATCATAACATTTTGAAAGGATTTAAGTTTGTTTTACATCATGGTGAGCTAATACTCAATGGCTACCAAATGAGCATTAGCTAGGAACCTACGATGAGATCGAGAGTTAGTAGCCTCATCATTCACAGGGAGCTCAACAATATGACTTAGTAGAGGCTCATCATAACCAGTGTCATATAGGGGAGTCTCATATACGAGGGACAAAAATTAAGGTAGGAGCTGTTGCTGCTAGTATGGTCGAGTCGTTTGACCATCAACTAATTGGTAACATATATGGCTAAGAGTAGAAGAATAAAAAAAGAAATCAAATTAATCCCATCACTAATGGGAGGAATATGAAAATACTGGTTAAGTATTAGCACAAAGGGAATGTTTTATTTCTTTTTCTTGGTTCGATGGAAATGGACCATACTGAGAAAAAGGAAAAAACTAAGATGAATTCACTCTCTTAATATGAGGGTGGAGAGAAATAAAGATCATCATATCCTAGAAAAGTAAAATAACCACCGGTAGAAAAAAATATACTTAATGAAGAAATGATGAAAATAAGGGATAACATTGGGCTCACAAACACCATCAGGTATTCTAATGACCTCTGTATGGTTATGTAACTTAAAAATGAATTTGACTCTATCAGGCACATAATAAGTTTGAATATTGTATTCGATATGAAAAATATAATATGTAAGATTTTCAGGAATGAGGATGTTTAAGATCTTATTTATGAGATTATAAGTGAGATGAATATCAACATTATATATTTTAAAGAAGATATGGGTGCCACCTTAAATCCCTTCTGGGTGAAGATTATTATAAAATAACCTAAAACTTGTGGGGCTTATATGAAAAGTTTTTGTAAGAAGGGATTGTCACCCTTGATCAATGAAGAATTAGACAAGACCATATTCTTTAAAGTACTTTAAACTAGGGATGGCATTTGGGCCCAGTGATAGGTCCCTATCCTGCAATGACTAGGCGACCTTGTAATACCCCACTCCTATAGGGCATATTCTTGAACACACCGACGGTATTCAAGAATACACTCTACAAGGGTGGTGTGCTAGGATAGTCAGTCAATTATAACCATTAAAAAAAATTTCACGCAGCACACACATTTTTAGAAAAACTCATAATCATTTCGGCCCATTTTATTTAAAAACATCACCAGTTACAATTATCATTACAAACTCACACTTGATCAAACATTAAACACATTGTCGAAATTTCAATAATCTTTTGCACCCATTACAAATACAAAATGCATTTGATCTTAACTGTTATTACAAACATAATTTATTTATACAATAAATGAAGCTTGCAGAATACAATATTTAATACTAAATTTTCAGAAAATATATGTAGATGCCAACTAATCCTGACCTCTATCTATTACTCAAATGCAATGGTTAGACTCTAGTTGGTCTAACTGGGTGTCTCCTCTAAGCCTGAAAAATATGTTGCAAATTTTGGGGTGAGTTTTGCAAACTCAATGAATAGACTATCTTTGATGGCTTACTCAATCACATAACACATCAATTCATGTAATCACGTAATTCACATCATTTCACTAATCAACATGTTGAATTACATACACTTCATATTCACTTAATTCATATTTCACATCAGAAATCATTTAAACTATTTATTTCAATCATGTAAATCATACATATCAAATATATATGCAATGTTCATAAGACTCACTTTTAATTATTATTGTTGTGACCGAGCGCCTGTAAATATCCCGTATCCATTGTGGATACCGAGCTTATTAATAACTATCCCTTATCCGTTGGGGATATATGGCTCATTTTACATAGTGAGCCAGAGGCTCTTATCACATTCGGAGCTTTAAGCTCTTTTTCAGTGGCTACTTCGGTCACAATAACCTTTATGTTATCATGTATTCATGTAATGAAATGCATCACATGTATTCAGTCAATCAATTATGCTCAAACTTACACTTCGCATTCACGTTCACATTCTTATTCACATTTATCATTAAACCTTAGTTCGGCATTCAACACTTAAGTTGAGAATAACTTATTCAGTCAAATTCACATTTAAGGAGCACTTCCAATGATTTTTACATGCATCAAACGCTTCGGACATTTATTATCCAGAATTCATACATTCACATCATATAATAATTCAATACAGAATTTAAACAGAACAATCAATTAAGATGAGACCATCTAGGTAGACCCACAGTACGCTCTAGATTAGCATTACCTTCTATGATCCGAAAATGTCTGGATGCTAACTTTCTATCATGTGTATCAACATCATGTAATACTTACATTGTACACACATTACTAATTTCACAATCACATAAACATTCAATTATACACATACACATATGTGCAATGTATAATGCATGCTCTCATTGACTATTCCGGGTATGTTTCCTTAATCACATCTCTTGAGCATGCATTGACTATTCCGAGCATGTTTCCTTAATCACGTCTCTTGATCATTCAAACCTTATCATTTGTATGTGTCTAGCTTATTCTTAGGTTTACACCTCAAGAACACTTGGTTATTCTAATATCATAAATCAATCAGTCGCCATTTCTTTTCTACTACTATATGGTCTCATAATATCCAATTCTCATTCACCTTTACTTAATACATATTACTCAACTCCTTTGAATCACAACTACATTCATATGAGCATCTTCATTCTCATTATAGTCATGCCTTTGGTACTTTGATATCAACAATTCATTCACTAAGTTATAACCTAACACATATATCACACATTTAGTCACTTAATCTAAGCATCATTCTAGGTTCAATTTAAGCTTTATTCAAGCCTAGAAGCTTCATAGGAAAACACCTAATCATTTGTTGTTCCAAACCATACTAAAAAGATGCATTTTTCACTTAATAACCATCCACGATCATGGGTTTTGTTGACAGAAAGCTTTAGCCCTTTATGGCATTCCCACGATCATAGACCAATTCCTACGATCATGGGATGTTTTCATCCGAAAATTCCCAGTAAAATCCTTTCATTTTTCCAGCTTTTCCAACCCTATTTTCAGGTCAATTTTGTATGACCATTATGATCTAGAAAATGAGATATTTAGGCAACACCTTTTTCTAAAAAAATGTTTATATATGTCTTAAGTTTCTAATTAACTAAAGTTCATTCAATTTGATTCAGTATTCTAAAATTTATACCCAAAACACTATAGATTATTCTTATACGGTGATAGCACACAATACTCAACTTCAAGCAAAATTTTGAAACCCTTAGAGACAAAATCAAAATTCGATTCCTTCATGAAAATTGTATCCATATGTCTCTAGTTTAATATTAACTAAAAATAATCCCATTTGGATATCTATAGATCAAGATATGGTCAAAACATAGATGCATGTTCAGTGAAAACACTCCATCTAATATATTTCTGCACACATTTAACTTCATTTTCATCCTAATTTGTCTCTTTTGCTTAGTCTATCATTTCTAACTCATGTCCTCATTATTTCCTCTTCATTCCTACTTACACTTCAACTCAATATCATTCACAAACAAATCAAAATCGATGAGTGATCATAAACACCAAAAACATAACACATTCATATACACATTCATCACCACTTTTTGCACATTTTCTACACCATTTTAATGCTCTTTCAATTCCAACTTCATCTCTACAACAACTTATGAAATATCAGTCACAATATACACAAAAACAAGACATTTATACATCCATTTTTCTCATCCACAGCTTTGGCATGTACGCATCCTCATTTTATGATCATTTAACTCTTAACTATCATCAAAACATGTTTCATTCAACAAATAAAGAAGAGTAATGCTTTATACTCACTTGTTTTCTTCAAGATTTTCAAATTCTCACTTAACCCTAGCTTTCCTTGAACCACACGATCATCACCATTGTAGGGAGGAATGAGCTAGGTTTTTGGTAACAAAGAGGAAGAACACAGCAAGAAGCTTGAAGAAACAAAGGGAAGGAGTTAAGCAAAACTCAATATGATGAAGGTGAGAGTGAGTATCCTAGATGATGGAGAAGAAGAATGAACAAAATGAAGAAGATGAAGAAAAAACATAAGCAACAAAAATGATGAGTGAAAAACCATCTTATGGTCTTTCACTTAGATATTTTCGTGGAAATGGATGTGCGGCAAGTGGCATGACCCTTGTCACTTGCCACATGTCTTATTCCTATGGCTTTATTTGGTCCCATTTTTAATAACTAGTCCATTTGATTCTAATTTCTACTCCAATTGTCTCCCAATTTTGTCATTAAATCCCAATATCAATTATCAATTATTTCTTTTGTCACTTGTCACTTTTTTCTACTACCATTTATCAATTATTCTGTCATTTGGCATTTTTCCTAGTCCATAAGTACCCAATATTCCAGAAAATTCTCAAATTTCACCAAAAAATTCTAAATCACTAATTACATACACAAACTCAATTTTCAAGACACATAATCCATAATTCACATTAAACAATCATTTATACCTAGAAATGTCAAACAAGGGCATGAACAAATTATTGTAATGCGTGCAATAATCAAAATCATATGTATGAATGCTATATTATGCTTGAACATGAAATGCATTCTTCTACTCTCTCATTGCTATTTCCCATTTACAAAAATCTAGGGTTCTAACCCTTAGTATAGAAATGAGATGTTACAGACCTACTCAGCACTCCACAGGGGCCCTCCAGTCGATATCCAAATCAGCTGGAAAGTTCTCATAAAGCTAAGCCTATTACCCTTGTTAAGGAAAAGCTTTAACTAAATAATAAGAAATGTAAATAGTGGAGTTCTGTTTTTTAGTTTATTTAAAATTTTGACAGCACAATGGTTGTATTTTGACATCCCAAAAATTTCAAAGTCCCTGTAAAAGTTTAAAACACTTCTATTATCACATCAATTTCTCAACTAAAAATTGTGGACTTCAAATCCACTCACATGCAACCTCAAATAATTACATCAATAAACTTTGAAAAGATACAACAAAACCATGCATTTCATTTAAAAACCTTTATACACATCCATTCTTTACATAAATTTACATTTTAAAACATGTTCAAGGAGATGCAATAGTTCTAAAAAATATGTACAAGGCAAAAATGCCTACACAGCAGCACATGATGAAGTTGACTACTTGCGAGGTGGAGTCCCTTCCACTGAAGCCCCTGAGCATGCACCTGGGAGGTTTTATTTAAAAAAAGAAAATAAAGGGTGAGCTAAACGATCTCAGTGATTATTATTGGTTTCCAATAAAAACATTTATACAAATATTAACCTCCGTAAAAGAAAACAATTTCTTTTCTTTTTAAGTAATAACCAATGTTCTTACAAAACACATTCTTTTCTTTTCATAAGATTAATGCATACGTAAAACAAAACATATAAATTTTTATGAGATCAAGTTCCACTTTTCTTGTAAAGTATACAGCGATGGCAATCAATACTTGCATGAACTTTCTTTTTAAAACATAGCCTATCACTAATTTTATTTTCCGTATGGTACCCTTAGGTGTAAGGCCACATAGTTGGTTTTACATCACTTACCCTTGCCTGGTTAATCTCTACATACCGATTGTTATGAAGCTGGTTCTGCATCGCTTACCCGTAACAATGCTAGCACAATATATACTCCACATGTGCAGAGGGCGACTCACACAACATACTAACAGACACAACACCACCCATGTTAATGACAGACACCCCCCAAACACTGGCATGCACGTTAGGATGTACTCTGATCGATATAGTCGTATGTATAAAGGCCTAATGACATACCATAGGCTAAACCACAATTAATACATGAGTGCACCTTATTTCAATACCAATTCAAAACATATTCAAAATCCATTTCTATGCCAATTTAAAGCATATGTGAATTTCAATTCAATGCCAATTCAAAGCATGCGTACATCTCATTAGTTTCCGAATGCATCCAAAACTCAATTAAATGCTAAATCAAAGCATATGTAAACCTCATGAAGATTAACTTTGAAATGCAGTAATATCACCAATGGAAATATTTATAAACATACTTTTCATAGTAAGGTAAAAACCATCTTAACAAATCATTTTAAATACACACTCACTGTTTTTCGTTTATCGTAAACCACTCTTACGTGTTCGGTGCTTTTCCTTTATTAGTCTAAAGTTTACAGTGATGAGAAAACTTTATTATCTTACTCAGGTATCAGGAAGACCCTGAAGGGTTCCTAAAACCTACTAAGTACATCCATAACTGCCACTTTGTTTTACAAATTTTATGATAAAGGGCTTAGCCAAAATCTTAGCATTTAGTAAGATTAAAATTCTGTTTTCTTTTCATTCAACCATTAAACAATCATTGAACAACTTTTATGATTTATACATGTTGTCTTCTTTCCATTTAAATAATGTACATAGTATATACATTTGTTTTCCTTACATTGAACCATTGAACTAAGTACAACATATATGCTGCCATTGAACAACCATTAAGCCACATATATAGCATCTACAAGTTGCAAATTAACAACCATTGAACAATACACTTAAGATATGAATATACTTACTGATTTTCTCTCCATTTACCATGTTGTTTTTCTCTCCATTTACTATGTTGTTTTTCTCTTCATTTTACCATGCAATAAGCTCAATCATTCACACAATTCATAAGGGATTTCATGCTTCCAGCTTAAGCATTCACTTGACTAGCTAAAGAGGATGGAAAATAGTGATTTAAAATACTAGAATCAGGTGGTAATGTGTTGTCCATCTTTTCCCTACATGTAGTTAGCGTTGATGGAGGTGTTGTCCATAGTTGCAGGCTTAAACAACATACAGAAATTATTTCCTAAAGGCAATAACTTGGAGATCTATGCATGAAGGGAGCAGCTGCAATTTAATAACATCAATTCTGGTCCAAGGGACAAGTGAAGCTTTGTTAGAATGAAGGTGGAGTAGCTCCTCCATCATTCTTATTTAAGCTACACATTGAAGAGGGTTGTCCTACACATTGCAAGGTAAATTTCCAACAGCATTCCATTATATATTCTCTTACCATCTTTGTTTAATTAATCCTTTAACTCCTTACATCATCCACGACAATTCTTGTCCCCTAAATATAACAAATTGTTCTAATTTTGTCTCACCAAAATGACACATGTCCACATCATAAATTGGTCTCTTATGTAATAAATTTTATGTCCCTCACATCTACTCTTCATAAATGTAACAACATAAGGTCTTCATGAATTCTTATCCCAAAATAATAAGGACTTCTTCATGTAAGTCATAACTACCACTTAAGGCTCATTCACATGTACATGTATTATTTCTTGTCCAAAATAATTAAATGACTTAAGAAAAATTTGTCCAATTTCGATAGAAATTTCATGTCCACTTAATAATATGTACACCTAAACATATCAACATATAAGTTAGATTGATTTACTTTAAGTATCCTTAACTATGGTTGATTCTCTCACTCTTGGTTTACTTGGTTTATGTCCCTATGTTTCAGCCCCAAAGTGCTTCCAATTTACTTTACGATAATTGAAAACAAGGTCAATATTGATCTATCGTAAATCCACCTGATCAAATTTATTTTTGGTCCATTTCTATACCAATCAACTCTAGTATTTTTCAACTATCATTTAACTTAACACTTGTCTTAAGTATTGTCAAATCATTCAGGGTTGGGTCCCCAATTCACCTTTTAGCAAAAATAAAATTTACATTCACCCAAAAATACCATTCATATGAAATGAAATTTTATAGACACGTGAAAAAAAAAGTTTGAGGTTTTACACCCAGGCTCGAGATGACTGGGCCTCAAGCTTAATGTTTTTAAAAAGTTAGGCCTCGATTCAATCTCAGGCTCAAGCTACCCAAGCTCGACCTCACCTTAGGCCCAAAAATTATAACAAAACTTGAGTGAAACTAAAGAGAGTCAATATCAAAATACTCATGTTGATTACCTAGAATTTGATTTGAGAGAGGGTCATAGGTGTAGGATTATGGTTCCCAAAAATTGGTGGAGTTATGTTTACCCTGAATAGGATTGGATGAATTAGTGATGAAGTTGTTGAAGCTTGACCTTTTGGGTGTAGAAGAGCTCATTAGCATTGAGGAACTATACTAAAGCTCATTAGAGAAAGAAGAGGTACACTAAAAATGGTGGAGCTTTTATGAAAGGACTGAACAATATGCCTTCTTCAAAAAGACTCACAATGATTAAAACCAAGGAAAAGGAGTGCTAGGAGGGGAAATCTTGGTTGTTAGATGCCAAGGTGTGAGAAAAGAGGCATTGATGTTGGTTTTAGTTCAGAGAGGAGAGAAGTAGAAAGAGGAAGCATCGACAAAGAAGAAGAAACAAACATGTTTTTGCTTTTAAAGTAGAGATATTAGTTGACCAGTCAAATATATTGGTCAACCAAATCTTAAATGTCAAACAATATTATCGAACAAACTTTTTACAAACTTATTGCAAGAGTTAGTTTCTTAAGATTCACTCTATTAGTCAACCACTGAAGATATTGGTTGACCAATGAAGGATGATGACCAACGTAATTGACCACTCTCTTGACAAGCTCATTGGAGAAAAAAATTCATATACAAGGGGATATTGGTTAACCATAAGAGAACATCGATCGAACAATATGGCTATATGTTGAATAAGCGATTAAACATCTAGTAAACTCATTAGAAAGCATAAGGGTGGATTTTTTAGGATACTGGTCAACCACGTAAAGGTATTACTTGACTAATACATCCTAATAATGTGAAAAACAACCTTAACATTAAAATCAAAAGATCAAAACAAATCATAAATCATGGAAATATTGATCATAAACATTAAAAGAGACATCTAACCTATAGAGTTTCCATCAATCATCCCTAATTCTCTTTTATTGTGCAAAATATATCCTCACTCACACGTTTAGTAGAAAAATTGTCCAATTGACGTTAATCCACAAATTCTGACTTAATATCCTTATTTTCATACATGATCTTTAATAAGATGGTATTTAATTTCAATGTGCATGGTTCTAGAGTATTGAATGGGGTTCTTTATAAGATAACTAGAACTAGTATTATCAAACTTAATAGTTATCTTAGTAAGGCCCACTATAGTCTCTAAGTTATTGTATAAGCTATATAATTTAAGCACAGTAACTATTAGCTACTGCATATTAAACTTCTGTGGTTGATAAGGTAACCAAATTTTCTTTCTTACTAAACTATGAGACTAATGCATTTCCTAGGAATTCATAAGTAGCGGATGTACTCTTTCTATCTAAAAGTCTAACAATATAATCCATATCCAAATAACCTAGTAAGTTAAAGAAAGTATGTGAGGATACCAAAGTCTTAATGAAATAATACTGCATAAAAATCTAAGAATGCACTTAACGGCTAGAAATTGGGATTCCATAGGACTCAATTGAAGTCTAGTGCATAAGCATACACTACACATCCTACTTATGATAAGATAAAGCAAACTACTAATCATAACTCAATAGAGCTTTACATCAATTGACTTGCCCTCTTTATCTTTGTTCAATTTTGTTATGATGCTTATAAGAGTCCCTAATGGTTTGACTTGATCCATTCCAAAGCATTTGAGTAGTTCTTTAGTGTACTTTGCATGATTAATAAAGATACTTTCCTTCATTTTCTTGATTTAGAGTCCAAGAAAGAAGTTAAGCTCTCACATCATTCTCATCTCAAATTCCCTACTTTATGTACTTGAAATTTTTTTTAACATAGTCTCATTAGTCGCACCAAAAATAATGTTATCAATATCAATATAGATATTTAAAATATCTTACTTATGAATTTTAGTAAAGAGTGTAATGTCAACCTTGCCATTAGAGAAAGCATTTTCTAAACAAAATGCACTTAACCTATCATTACCAAGATTAAGAGCTTATTTTAAACCATATAGAGCCTTTGAAAATTTGTAAACATGGTTAGGTGCATCATGCTTTTCAAAATTGAGAGGTTAACAAACGTAAAATTCTTCTTGAATAAAACTATTTTAAAAAGTACCTTTAACATCCATTTGAAACAATTTGAATTTCATGTAGAATGAAAATGCAAGTAAAAATATAATAGCTTCGAACCTGGCCACTAGAGCAAAAGTTTCATCAAAGTCTATGCCCTCCTATTAATTGTACCCTTTTGCCACTAATCTAGCTTTATTACTCATAATGGTACCTAATTCATCTAATTTGCTTCTAAAATACCACTCGATACTTATGATTTTGTGATCTCTAGGTCTAGGTACTAAATTCTACACTATACTCCTCTTAAATTGGTTCCTTATTTATAATAAAAACCAACTTTGATCAGTACGAGCTTTTTCTATAGTCTTAGGTTCACTTTGAGAAATGAAAGAAGGATGAGATCTAGTGATTGACGCTTATTGACCATTACTTAGAATTTGATTTGGAGAATGGTTCTTTTCAAGTTTTAATCATTTAGTTTGAAACTGTGCTTATATAAGGTGTGTTATTGATCACTCTTAGTTTCTTTAAGAGCTAATTTCTCTTATTCCTTGGATATACCTACATCATCATCTATAAGATCATTCTTATTTATAATAGGCATAGATTCATTAAATAAAATATACATAGACTCTTCAATAATAAAAATCTTCTTATTAAACATCCTATATGTTTTACTAATTAAGGAATAGCTAAGAAAATTCCTTTCATCCGCTTTGGAATCAAAATTCTCTAAGTTATCTATAGTATTTAAAATGTTGCATTTACACCTAAAAACTTTGAAGTAACTCATTTTTGGCTTCTTACCATCCTAAAGTCATAAGGATTTTTATCTAAATTCGATCTTATGTAGACTCAATTTCAAATGTGACATGTACAAGCACGCCCAAAAATATTTAGGGATATTATACTCATTTATCATAGTCCTTTCAATTTCTTACAAAGTCCTATTTTTTCCTCTCGATAATTCCATTTTTAGGGGTCATTGCAGTATAAAGTTGTGAAAGATATCATTATCTTCACAAAAGCTTTCAAACCTTTTGTTCTTAAAGTCCCTACCATAGACACTTATAATAGATGTAGTAGAGAGCTTCTTTTCATTTTAAACCCTCTTTAAAAATGTGACAAATTCCCCAAAACATTCCTATTTATTTTCTAAGACTAAAACTAAAGTAAATATACTAAAGTCATCAATTATGACAAAAGCATAAAGTTTTACCACCTAAACTAGAAATTTTAGTTAGTCCAAACAAATCTATATGAAGTGATTGCAAAAGTCTAATGGAAGTTATGACTTTTTCCTTTTAAATGAGCTCATGGTTTGCTTTCCCATAGCAAGCTCCACAAATTTTTTCTTTCTCAAATGTAACCCTTGGAACTTCATTAATAAGTTATTTGGAGTTAAGATTGGAGAAGAAGTCCATACTTACATGTCCAAGTCTCTTATGCTAAATCCATGTATCTTTACTAATAGACATTAGGAACTTCATATTTTGGTTAGAAAAATCATCAAGAATAATTTAGAGTAAGCCCTAGTGAATGTGTCATGTGTATATGTTTTATGTGGATGCTCCATGTTCATTTATAACCCTAGATAATGATTCTTCATTATGCAAATGCTTTCCTTTAAGAATAATAGTTTTAGTGTTGGAAACACTCCCACAACTATATTCAATTTATGCCTATCATTTGAATTCTTTTGAGGTATAAAAATGTTTTTAAATTTCTAGCTTCCCTTTGTAAACTTGAAAAATGAGTCCTTGAGGGCATCATCTTCCTTTTTCAATGCTTTATTCTCATGTTTTAATTCATCTAAGTCATGACTATCATTAACATCCATACTTTTAGATGCCTTGATACTGTGTAACTTATTCTTTTTTCTTTTCATGCTCATTCATGCATACATCTAAATTATTTTAATCCTCTTTGATTTTAGAGGATACCTTTTTTTTCAATGCTCTTGATTTCAATGATCTCAACTAGTTCATTATATATCAGATCATCATCACTATTAATATCACAAGATTTAGAGTTGGAAAATACCTCATCATCATCTTTAACCATGAAGCACATATGAGCGGCATCTCTTTTTAAATGCTCACTTTCGGAATAATTTAGTCACCCAATTGGAGGCTTTAAGTGCCTTCTATTACCTTTATCCATGTCATCCCAAGTAGAGGCTTTAAGTTCCTTTTATTACCTTTATCCATCTTATCCTTCTTATCATTTATCTCATATTTATTATTTCCTTTGAGGAGAGGATGTTGAGACGTTATATGTTCAGTTTTTCTACATTTAAAGTAAATATTATTATTTGATTTTTTTTTAATTTATCTTACCAATTTTGATTTCCTTTATTTTTTAGGAGTTCTTCAAGGATTTCTTGAATTTTATAGTGATTAAATTAATATCTTCTTTATTACTTCCAATAGTTGATGTCTCTTCCTCTTTACTTGATTCTTCCTTTGAGGCTTTAAATGATATTTTTTTAAAGCATCATTTCTGCTTTCATCTTTTGGAGCCTCATTTCATATGTAAGAAAAGATCCAATAAGTCCCTTTAATTATAGTGTTGTAGATCTTTAGCTTCTTGTATGGCCGTCAATTTAGCTTTTCATGTCTTTAGAAGTGACCTAAACAACTTTCTTTCCATTTTAATGTTAGTATAGGTCTTTCAAAGACCTTTTAGAGCATTGATAATATTAATAAAATGAGTCTCCATCCTAGAAATATTTTTATCATGCTTGGTTTGAAATAATTCATATTGGTGCATTAGCATGCTAACTTTAGTTTCATTTGTCCCTTAAGAAAAGTTCCATCATTATTTTCCAATAGAGATAGTCATTTCCATCAAAAAAAGGGGGCTTTACTAATTTTTTTCCTCTTGATTAAAATATGATGAAGATGATCTTAAATACTTTGTTATGATCTTTGTTATAGGATTTCATTTGAAATGCTAGCCTAATAAACCATCTCTAATACCATTTGTCGGTTCCTAATCACACCTAGGGAGTGGATGAATTGGACACTTACAAAATTTTAAACAAAAGGTTACTGACTTAATACGTTTGAAAATTTTAATGAAAGGTTACTAACTTAATATGAAAAAGATCATAATTTATAATATAAAGTAAAATAATGAATTTTAATAAAGCTCTTAAGTAATAAAGTAAAATAGTAACAAAAGTTTACAAACAATCCTTACATATGTCCACCCAAGAATCTTTTTGGATTTTCACTATAATTCTTCTTTTAAGTTGAAGAATAACCTTTGCAAAATCTTTACCTAAAAAAGAGGAACCTTTATACAATCTTTTCCTAAGTGAAGAGCAACATCAATGCCTAATGTTTAGTGCTTAATGTTTATGTTGCATCTAAGATACTAATTTTGGTTCAAATTTTGGTTTATGTACAAGTTGGAGGAAAAAGAACCAAAATGAACTAAACTCACATCCTTGGTATAGTTTTATTAACGTTCAGTTTCATTTGCACTTATGGAGCAAAAAGGAGATGAGCTAGGATGAAAAAGGGATAAAGAATTTATAAAATTATATTTAATGTGACTTACACACCCGTGTAGAAGTGTATATGCATGTGTGTGAGACTTACACGTCGTGTATGGGACTATACAAGTCACTAAAAATATGTACAAACTCGAATATATTGTTTCAACCATGTCTATGACCTACATGCCTATCTAGAGACATACACAGTCGTGCAAGTGAGTTACACAACAATGTATCTTACCTGTGTATCCAACTATAAACATGTAATTTCACAGTTTCTAGAAAATTAATAAACCCATCACCTACATGCCTATGTAATTGACATTGTATAATTGAATAGCTCTAATTTTAAAGTATAAAAAGTCAATGAAGAGGCCATTCAAAATATATACAGAATATAAAGAGATTAGAGACACCAAAGGATGCAGATTCCTTACCTTTTGATGAGTTATGAGCAACTAATCTTTTTCTTTCTAGTTTAAGAGGAATATTAAGGCCATTAAACATGTTTGGGCATTGATCACTCTTAATGGTGTTGTTTTTAACAATATTTTAGAATTGATTATATTAGTATTTGTTTAAAGTATAGGATTTATGTATGACTGATTTAGATATGGCCTCTAGGTCATTCATATATGGATTTATTGCCAGAATCATGATTAAAATCCATATTTATTATTAATCTGATTCATGCATGATAAACTAATGATCATGCATCATTATGAATAACATAACATAAGTTAAAACATTGAGCTTGTGTGATTATTACTTAGATTAATCAGTTTTCCTAATCCTTAATGCAGTTGTCATATTAAATCTAGAGAGCTTGTTATGGGTTGTTTAATAATTAGATTTAACTAAAGATCTTATTTAATTAGTCATAATCTAAGAAAAATTGGGATTAACAGAGTTTGTTGTTAATTCACGATTAATAGTTTTAAGAGAGTTTTGAGAACAACGTTTCAATTAATTATGCATATTCATGTGAAGGTTAAGAGTGAATCAAGAATTGGACTCAAACCCATTGATTACTTCTTATAATATTGTATTGTTTAATTTAATTTGTCTTCTATAGTTTTATTTTATTTTATTGCATCAATTAAATTCATCCAAAACCCCTCAATACTATTTCACTTATTTGTTCATTATAAAAGTTAGTCATGCACTCTCTATGGATACAATCCTTTCTTACCACTACTACAAGTTTAGTTATACAGGGTTAGGTTTTATTTTCTGGTGTGTTTAGTATGCATCAAGAATTTTGGCATTGTTGCAGGAAGTGGAGTTAATTTAGTCTTTATAGTTGATATTAATTGGTGTTTTGTATATATATTTGTTTATAATTAGTTTTATATTTATTTCTTGACCTTTTTGTGTTTGTTAGTGTTTATGCATAGCACTGGATAGGTCTCGTTATTAAGATCCCATACAATTTGATCCAAAGATTGAAAGTACATTATGAAGATTACGTAGGGAGAATATAACAACTCAAGAAATAGAGCAAGGAATTGATTTGGAAGAAGCTATGGCCAATCCAAGAACTCGAAGGGAGTTGACTATCCTAAACTTGACCCAAAGACCTCTATACATTACTTTCCTAAATTTTATTGGGCATATTACTTTTGAGCTTAAGTCTAGTTTGATGGATCTTTTTCCTAATTTTCGTGGTCTTGCAGGTAATGATGCTCATAAGAATCTCAAGGAGATTGTTATGGTTTGTCTTAGTATGAAAACTCCAGGGATGATGAAAGAGCAAATACTATTGGAAGCTTTTCCATTTTCACTAAATTATGTAGTAAAAATTGGCTTTTTTATTTACCTGTAGGAAGTGTTACCACATTGATTGAAATGAAAAGGTTATTTTTGGAGAAATATTTTCCAGCATCTAAGATGGGAAGCATAAGGAAAGAAATTTATGGAATCAAGAAACATTACAGAGAATCCATATACGAGTATTGGGAGTGCTTCAAAAAGTTGTGTGTGAACTGTCCCTATCACAATATCAGGGAGAAACTCTTTATCCAATATTTCTATGAAGGATTATTACCTATAGATATAAGTTTAATAGATGCAGTAAGATTATTACCTATAGATATAAGTTTAATAGATGCAGTAAGTGGTGGGTGAAAAGACTCTCAAGGAGGTAAAAATTTTAGTCAAGCGTATGGCGGCAAACTCTCAATAATTTTGCATTCTTAACAATGTTCATAAATAATTCATCCATAGAACATCATTTAGATGACCTAACATCTTTATTAGACAGAATGCTATAGGATAGGAATAGGTGAAAGCTAGCAGAACATCTGTCAATGTGAACTATCTGACAAATGAGTGCCCAATTTTGAAAGAGGAAAATATGGAGTATGTTAATGCTGTAGGAGGAAACTTTCCTAATAATACAATCCACATTCCCAGACCCCGAGGTTAGAGAGATCGCCCATACCTAAG
This sequence comes from Erythroxylum coriaceum, assembly GCA_026874005.2. Taxonomy (NCBI): domain Eukaryota; kingdom Viridiplantae; phylum Streptophyta; class Magnoliopsida; order Malpighiales; family Erythroxylaceae; genus Erythroxylum; species Erythroxylum coriaceum. Next base: position 7,486 of record JANQAP020015858.1, on the reverse strand, counting down.
TTATAGAGGGAACAGGCAGCAAAACTACCTCCTAACTAAATCATATGGTAACTAACTATATAATTGGTTTTATACTTATTTCTTGATCTTTGTGTTTCTTAATGTTTGAATCTAACAGTGATTAGGTCTCTTTATTAAGATCCCATAAAATTTGATCCAAAGATTGAAAGGACACTGTGAAGATTACATAAGGAGAATATAACAACTCAAGGAATAGAGCAAGGAATTGATTTGAAAGAAGCTATAGCTAATTCGAGAATTCTAAGGAAGTTGTCTATGCTAGAATTGACCCAAAGACCTTTATACATTACTTTCCTAAATTTTGTTAAGCATATTACTTTTGAGCTTAAGTCTAGTTTGATGCATCTTTTGCCTAATTTTCATGGTCTTATAGGTACAATGCTCATAAGCATCTCAAGGATCTTGATGTGGTTTATCTTAGTCTGAAAACTTTAGGGGTCATAAAAAAGCAAATCATATTGAGAGCTTTTCTATTTTTACTAAAAGTTATAGTAAAAGATTGGATTTTTTATTTACCTATAGGAAATCTAAGACGACAATCATAAAAAAAGAAATTTGTGGAATCAAGCAACATTATGGAGAATCCATATCCATATACGAGTATTGGGAGAAATTTAAGAAGTTGTATGCTAACTATCCCTATCACAATATCAAGGAGCAGTCGTTATCCAATAATTCTATGAAAGATTATTGCCTACGGATATGTGTTCAGTAGATGCAACAAATGGTAGGGCATTGGGTGAAAAGACTCCTAAGGAGGAAAGAAATTTAATCAAGTGTATGGCAGCAAACTCTCAACAATTTGACATTTATAACAATGTTTATAAAGTAAATAAGGTAAACAATTCATCCATAGAGCATTATTTAGATGAACTAACATCTTTTGATAGATATATTACTGTAAGGCAGGCACAGGTGAAAGCTTGCAGAACATCTGCCAATGTAAACCATTCAATAGATGGGTGCCTAGCTCTGCAAAATGGAAACATAAAGTATATTAATGTTGTGAGAGGAAAATTTTCGCAACAGTACAATCCATATTCCCATACTTATAACATAGTTTAGAGAGATTACCTGAACCTGAGTTATAGAGGAAATAAGTAGTAGAACTACCTCTTAACTAAGTCGTATGGTACATAGTAATTTCAACCTAAATCACAAACTTCCTCCTCTAACTGAGGTATATTATTAAAGGATGCGGTTAAGTCCTGTTCTACTAATACTTTGCAATTCTAGCAGGATATTCAGTAATAGACAAGATCTCAAATTAAGAGGCAAGGTATAGTATTTAGAATATAGAGAATTAGGTGAATCAAATGGTATTTGTTATCAACTATTTAGAATCTAAAATGGAGGAAAATTTCCTTCGTAGTCTAAGTAAATCCAAACAATGTTAGTTCAAAGACTTTAAGGAGTGTTAAGAAGCTTGAAGATCTTAAAAGGACCCTACATAAGATGGCCAACAAAAAGGAATTTAAGAAGGAGCTAGCAGAAGAAGGAGATCCCTTATCTGGTTCAAAGGTAAATTTTGAATCTCCAAGTGTGGTTAAGATAACCCTCCACCTTTTCATAGGAAGTTAATGAAGTTAAATAAGGAGGAAAAGGAAAAGCAGATCTTGGAGACTTTTTGAAAGGTGGAAGTAAATATACCTTGACTAGACACAATCAAATAAGTGCCAAAGTATGTAAAATTCCTCAAGGAATTATGTACTAATAAGAGAAATTTAAGAGGTAATAAGAAGGTCATAATGGGTGATAATGTTTATGAAGTCTTCCAAAAGAAATTACCTCTTAAGTGTAAGGACCCAAGTATATTCACTATTCCCTGTAAGATTGGTATCACTAAAATTAAGAGAGTAATGTTAGATTTAGAAGCATCAATCAATATTATGCCTCATTTTATGTATGCTTTCTATAAGTAAGCCTTTTGAACGAAACAAGTTATCATATAATTAGCTTATTGGACTAACGCTTATCAAGATGGAGTGGCTGAAGATGTTTTGGTGCAGATGAATGAATTAGTGTTTCCTGTAGATTTTTATGTGGTAGATATGGATGATGATATTTTCTATAACCCCACACCTATCTTATTAGGGAGACCATTCCTCAACACCATCCAAACAAAGATAGATTTTTATGAGGGTACCCTCACAATGGAATTCGATGGGAAAGTGAGTTATTTTGATATTGCCATAAAGCATCATCAAGATGATTTTGTAGTTTTTGTTATTAATCCTTTAATGTGGGGAGTTTTTAAATTAAATTGCAGGGACCAATTGGAAGCACTTTTAACTAAGCATCTAGATTTGGAATCAACCAATGATGTTGAGTTTGGAGAGGACCTAATTAAGACAGTGGTTGCTTTGCACTCCTTGAACAAGCTTCTAAGAGGTATGAACTTGCTTTCATACAAGTACCTGAATCTTACTAAAGGCTATTACCTTCTGATATGCAAGTACCTAATGTGGAGTTAAACTACCCTCTCACTTGAAATATGAATATTTGAGAGACAGTCATACCCTTCGAGGGATTATTTCAATAGAGTTAAATTTTGAGTATGAAGATAAATTAGTTCGTGTGGTAAGGGAGAATGACAAAGCCATTGTATGAACAATTGCAAATATTAAAGGAATAAGCCCTTCTATATGCATGCATCATATTTTGCTTAAAGAGGGTGCCAAGTCAATTGTACAAACACAATGTAGGTTAAATCCTCTAATGATAGAAGTTTTGAAAAGGAAGTACTAAAGCATCTTAATACTAGAGTAATTTATCCTATTTTGAAAAGTAAGTGGGTAAGCCAAGTGTAGGTGGTTTCAAAGAAATTTGGAATCATAATGATAACAAGTTAAGATATTAAGTTAGTTCCCACTCTTGTGCAAATTGGTGGCGAGTTTGTTTTGGATATAGGAAGTTAAATCTTGCAACTTGCAAAGACCATTTTCCCCTTCCGGGAGAATTGTTGGACATTATTATTAATTTTTTCTATATGGCATTTAATCTTATTTCCATATTCCTATTACACCAAAGGATAAAAAAAGGTCCTTCATATGCCCATTTGGTACATTTACTTATCGAAAGATGTCATTCGGTTTGTGCAATGCGCTCGCCATTTTTCAAAGGTACATGGTGAGCATATTTTGTATATATGTTGAGAAGATCATAAACATATTTATAAATGATTTTAGTGTCCATGGTTCCTTTTTTGATAATTGCTTAGAAAATCTTACACTCAATTTAGAAAGATATATTGAAACTAACCTTGTGATTAATTGGGAAAATTGACATTTTATGGTTAATCAAGATATAGTTTTAGGGCATTATATGTACTATAGGGGTATAAAGGTTGACAAATCAAAGGTTGATCTTATTTTTAGTTCAACTTAGCCCCCGAATGTGTGGAAAGTTTGTTCTTTTCTTGTTCATGTAGGTATTTACCGCAAGTACATTAAGGATTTCTTGAAGATGGCCTCTTTTTTATGCAAGCTGCTATAGCAAGATATCCCTTTTAAGTTTGAAGATAACTGAAAGGAGTTATTTGATAAGCTTAGAGAGCTTTTGACATCCCCACCAATGATTCAACCTCTATACTAGAGCCGTCCCTTTGAGATTACGTGTGATGTTAATGATTACACAATTAAGGTAGTTCTAAGATAAAGAGCGGAAAAGGATGCACATGCCATCTATTACGCTTTAAAAACTTTGAATTCAGCCTAATTGAATTATTCTACAACTGAAAAAGAACTTTTATCTGTTGTATTTTCTTTAGAAAAATTTTGATTATACTTTTTAGGTGCTAAAGTTATTGTTTATTCTGAGCATGTTGCTTTAAAGTACTTGCTCATAAAAAAAAGGAAATCGGGGTTAATTAGACGGATTCTCCTCCTTTATGGGTTTGATTTTAAAATAAGAAACAAGAAGGGGGAGAAAATTTTGGATACTGATCACCTCAATTGTTTGGTCCAAGAGGAGGATGATGTCCTTTTAAGATAGACATTTTCAGATAAACAATTGTTTTCAGCCAATTTGACACCTCTATGATATACAAATATTGTTTATTTTCTAGTTGTTACTAAGTTACTTGTAGGTTTGACAAAGGACCAAAGGGACAAGTTGAAGAGAGGAGTTAAGTACTATATGTGGGATGACCCCTATCTATGGAGGCATTGTCTAGACTAAGTAATAAGAATTTGTGTTCTCGAGAGTAAGACGCTTTTATTTTGACCTTCTATCACTCTTACACTTATGGAGGGCATTTTAGAGTACAAAAAGGACTACCCATAAGCTTTTGGAGAATGGTTTTATTGGCCCTCATTGTTTAAAGATTCATATATCTTTTGTAAGTCATGCAACAGGTGCTAAAAGACAGGTAACTTATTCTATAGAAATCAAATGCCATAAAACCCCATTCCTTTTTTATGAAATCTTTTATATTTATGGTATTGATTCCGTGGGACCATTCCTTCGCCTTTTGGTTTTTATATATTTTATTTGCAGTTAATTAAATTTTAAAGTGGGTGAAAGTTAAAGCCACCAAGATTAATGATGCTAAAGTTGTAGTTTTTATCAAGTCTAATATCTTTTCTAGGTTTAGGATGTTGAGAGATATCATAAGTGATAAAGGAACACACTCTTACAATAGGGTAATGGAAACTTTATTTAAAATGCACCATATCATACATATGGTCTCCACTTCCTACCATCCCCAAACAAGTGGCTAAGTTGAGGTGTACAATAGAGAAATCAAGTCGATCCTCGAGAAAACAGTTCAACCTAATAAGAATGATTGGAGCTTGAGATTGAAAGATGCACTGTAGGCCTATAAGACAGCCTATAAAACGTCAATTGATATGTCCCCATATAGATTGGTGTTTGGGAAACTATGTTATATTCCTGCAAAGTTGTAACAGAAGGCATATTGGGCTATCAAGTGTTACAACATGAATCTTGGTAATGCAAGAGTGCATAGAAAGCAGGAATTTGCAAAATCTTGAATAGATGTGGAACAACTTCTATGAGAATGCAATAATCTATAAGAAAAATACTAAAGGTTTTCATGATAAGATGATCTTGAGGAAAAGCTTCATTATTGGTCAAAAAGTGTTTCTTTATCATTATAAACTTAAATTATTTCCAAGTAAGTGCATTCTCATTAGGTAGATCCTTTTATGATTTCTAATGTTTTTCCATATGGTGCAGTAGAGATACAGAGTTTGAAAACTAGGAAGACATTTAAGGTGAATAGTCATCACCTAAAGCCTTACTATAAAGGATTTCAAGTGAAGAATGAGGAATCAGGGGTACCTGAAGACCCAGATGATATCAAGTGACGAAGAAAGCATAAAGTCGAGCTAACAATAGTAAACAAAGGCGTTACTTAGAAGGCAACCTAAGAGAGATTTTTCCTTTTCTTTTACATTTTTGCATTTTTATTTTTGTTGAATACACCTTCTCTTACATTTAATGTTACATTTGAGACAATATGTAAGTTTTAAGTGTGGCGGTGGGAAACTTAATTCTTATATGTGTTTTTAAGTTCTTTTTACATGTGTGTATTTTAAAAAAACATTATCTTTGTTTTTATTGCTTCTAGGCCTATACAGCTATAATTAGAGAGTCGAATTAACCAAAAAAAGTTCATGGAAACTTGGGTATATGTTTTTACTCTTGTGATGGGTCAATGTATGTTTCCTTTAGAAGAGTAGCGACTAGTCGATAGATATAAGCAAGTGAGAATTTGAGCCTTTTAGACTGACATATCGATATCAGTTTCATTGTTCTTTGTTTATGTGTGACCTTCATGACATTTACATCCTAACTTTGCCTTAATTTTCTATTCAAGACCACATTTTTATCACATGCATTAATATGGAAATGATATAGGTATTCTTTTTTTATGAGCTAAATTAGTCAAATAGCCTACCTAATAACATGATTTTTCCTATTGTTAAGCCCTTTAAGCTTTATTAGCCTTTTCTTTTTATGTTAATTACATTACGAGCCTTTACCCTAAAAAAATATCTTACCTAAGGCTCAAAGTTAGTGGAGAAATTGTGATTCTTGATGTTTATGGATACATAAAAGAATAAGCATTGAGGTGCTCATTTATATGGGTTGGTTATAGTTGATGGAATGTGATATTTATTTCCTATCAATGAGTTCCATTGTTGATATAGTCTCTTTATATTTTTTTCTTTGTTTTGTCTTTGTATAAAAGAAAGAGAGAAAAGAACAGAAAAAAAAAGGAGAAAAATCATTTGTATTGTAAGTAATTCATGTTAATATTTCCTCCCAAAGTTGTAAGGAATGGGTAGCTTGCATATGATGTAAATAAGGGAGAAGCCAGTGTGAAGGGTCACTCGTTATAATTATAATGGATTATTCATCATTATTCTTATGGGTGATTTCTTTTAATTATTTATGCTTCATATGATTTGTGGTTTAAAGGCTTAAATCTAAGCTATAGAATAGATTTTTTTTACTTATTATAGCTGAGAGTACCTAGACTTAATTGGATGTTAATTTTGGCACTCGATTCTCTATTGAGTGTTTTTCCTGCTTACTAATTTTGATGGCTTTTGAACTAAATCACCTAACTATTTCTTACCTTAACCTTGGGCCCCATTACAACTTTGAGAATTCCTTTGATTCATGTATGCTTGTAAACCTTTAGTGGTGGAGAACTAAAAAGATATGCAAAGTCATAGAATGTCTTGATCATGAACAGTGTTTGAGTGTACCTATGGATCGATCTTACTTTTAAAATAACTTGTCAAAATATACCCCTCAAATGCTCAATTTTTGAAGGGAATAGTTGTTAATTGATCATGAGTAAAAAAAATTGAATGTTTAATTCTTTCTATAAGTTTTGAAAGTTATTCCTCTTTTCTTATGACTGTCTTCAAGAGGAAGTAATTTGATTTTAATTTTGATCTTTAGTTTTGCTATAAGACTACCAAAAGCTAAGTATGGGAGAACTTGATAAATGTTTGATTGATTTTCTATTTATTCTTTAATGCTTAGTGATTAATGTTTGTGTTGCATTTGAGATACTCATTTTAGTTCATATTTTGGTTTAGGTATAAGTTGGAGGAGAAAGAACCAAAATAAGCTAAATTCACATCCTCAGTGCAGTTCTACTGATGTTTAATCTTATTTACCATTTTGGAGTAAGAAGGAGATGAGTTAGGGTAAAAATGAGATAAAAAATGGAAGAATTGGAGTCATTATGACTTACATACTCGTGTATGAGACTTACACGATCATGTATAGGATTATTAAGTCATTGAAAATGTTTACAAACTCAAAGATGTTGTTTCAACCATGTTTGTGACCTACACGCCTATGTGTAGGCCTACACGACCGTGTAAGTGAGTTATATAATTGTGTATCTAATTGTAAATGTGTAACTTCATGATTTCTGGAAAATTAACATACACGATGACCTACACACCTATGTAATTGG